>RJWT010052909.1:0-10493 GCA_004365215.1 Cuniculus paca | reverse complement strand
TCTGCTCCTGTGCAAACTCCAAGGGCCCTTGTGGGCTGGTACCCAGCTCAGTGCAGAAGCACGGGCACCCACCATCAGATACCTGTAGCCAGCACTGGCTAGAAAAACCAAACAGTCTTGCTTCAGAGAAATTGTAGCCAATGCCAGAAGTGCCTGGGACCACACTACCCACATGTATGGAAGAAATCAGGAATATGTCAAGATGAAGAAGGAAAAGGCAATCTCTGACATCCAATCCAAGCAGCGTAAGTCCAGGAGAGGTAAACATGGAACAGATTGGGAGTCGCGCACCTAAAATGTCTGAAGTGATGTCAACTGAAGTAAAGAAACAACTTCATGAAGCTGTAAGAGAAATTAGAACAGAAAATCTGTCCCAGGTAAAAGAAGAAATGAAAAACATAATAAAAGAATTACTAAGCATC
This sequence comes from Cuniculus paca, assembly GCA_004365215.1. Taxonomy (NCBI): domain Eukaryota; kingdom Metazoa; phylum Chordata; class Mammalia; order Rodentia; family Cuniculidae; genus Cuniculus; species Cuniculus paca. The sequence continues at coordinate 10,071 of RJWT010052909.1, read as the reverse complement.
TCTAAAGAAGACACAGATAAAAAAATAGAGGAGCATAGGAAAATGAGGGAAACCATGATTGAACAATATAAGAGAGATTTAGAATGCATGAAATGGATTCAAAGAGATATCCAGGAAATTAAAAACTCCATTGAAAGCAGGCAAAACCACTTGAAAGAAACTGTTTGAAGATAGACTTTCAAACTGTTTGAAGTCTGTTTGAAGATAGACTTTCAAACCTTGAAGATAGGTTTGCAGCTTGTGATTGTGAAAGGAAAGACCTCTTAAAAATAACAAGGAGTCAGGAATTCAACAATTCAACAGCTGCAAGACAATTCAAAGAAGCATAATTTAGGAACTAAAAATGTGAATGAAAAAGCAGGGGTCAAGACAAATGACATCAGGACCCTATTTACAGAAATAATTTCTGAGAATTTCCCAAGCAAGTGACATTCAAATAAGTGAGGCATGTAGAACTCCAGCTAGCCATAACCAAAACAAATCTACACCCAGACACATAATAATCAAGATCCCAGAAATTCAACTCAAGAACAGAATATCAAAAGCTGTTAGAGAAAAGTAACAGATCACCTATAAAGGAAAACTTATCAGAATGACAGTAGAGTTCTCAACACAAACCATCAAGTCAAGAAGAGGCTGGGTGAAGTATTTCAAGTCCTGAAAGAAAACAGTTTCCAACCCAGACTGATGTACCCTACAAAACTTTCTTTCAAAATTAATGGAGAAACAAGATGCTTCCAAGACAAAGATCAACTCAAGGAATTCATGACCACCAAACCAACTCTACAAAGAATACTAAAGGACATTCTAGAGAGAGATAAAAAGGACCACAGTCTCAGGAACAATGGCAGAGGGGGACCATCAAGTGGGGCCAGTCGATTGAAGAGGAAAAAAAGGGAACCAATGGCAGGAAAGTAGCATGGCAGAGACAACGCAGTGCAAGAGGGCCATAACTATTAATGTAGATGGCCTCAATGCACCAATAGAAAGAAACAGGCAGAATGGATCAGGAGACAGGATCCATTAATATGCTCTATACAAGAAGCACATTTAACTAGAAAGAAAATTTATAGCCTGAAAGCCAAAGGAGAGAGAACAATGCCCTATGTGACAGGGAGCCATAAAAAAAGTAGGGGTGGCTTACCCATCAACTGCAAAATGGATAAGAAAGACATGGTATTTTATGTGGTGGAAACCTACTCAGCTATAAAGGAAGATAATCCCAAGGTCCCTGCAGGTGGATGGAGGCAATTTGAGATCATGCTCATGGATGAAATGGTTCAGAGTCACATGGGTGAATTTTGTGTTGTCTCCCTAGTATAACAAACTAAAGGAGTTAGTGGGATCCAAAATGTACAATACATATTGGAAAAGTCAAAGGGGAGGAATTATCTAAAAAGGGAAGGAAGTGACCACTGTTAATCTATTATCATGATTCGAAACTCATATTGTCTTCATTGTTCTGATTAGTTTCATTTTATTCTGATTTGTTTGATTTTATTATACTTGATGGCATGGACAGCTATTTTAAAGACACCAAAATATATAATTGCAGCCATCAAGAATGTCCAATTATCTTGTTTAGAAACCCTGTATTGCTTTTATGGTTTTGTTTTGATTGATTTTACTCTATTCTGTGTTGTTTGATTGTGTTATGTCTGAAGGTGTAGGTAACTATTCTGAAATAACAAGAAGCATTATGGTAGCCACTGCTGTTTTACTAGTATCTTGAACTTCTGTATTGCTTACATTGTTCTGCTTTGGTTTTTTGTTGTTGTTTTTTTTTTTACTGGTTTTATTTGGTTCTATTTTGTTTGATTTTATTTATCCCTGATGGTAGGGGCAGTTATATTACACATACCAAGAGGCATTATGGTAGCCATTATTGATTGCTTTTTACCCTGTTTAGAAGTCACGTACCATGTTCATTGTTTTGTTGTGATTGACTCTACTCTGTTTTATTTTGTGTGGTTGTATTCTTTTCAACCACACAAAATAAAAAAAGAATCAGCAAATGAGATCATATAAATTAAAAAGGTATGAAGGAAACCCAACAGAGTGAAGAGACGACCTCCAGAATGGAAAACATTTTTTTTTGCAAGTTATACTTTGGACAAAGGACTAATATCTAGAATACATAAAAAAGTAAAAAAATTTAGACTCCCCAGAATAAAAGGCCTAAACAAAAGTGTGCAAATAAATGCATAGTTACTTCTCAGAAGCAGAAATACAAGTGGTCAATACATGCATGAAAGTGTTAAACATCTTTGGTCATTAGAGAAATGCAAATCAAAACAACCCTGAGATTCCATCTTAGCTCAGAAAAAATGGCCATCATCAAGATATCAAGTAATATCAAATGCTGGAAAGGCTGTGAGGAAAAAAATAACCCTTCTATATTGTTTGTAGGAATATAAACTAGTATAATCCTATGGAAAGTCCTCAAAAAAAAAACCAACCAAATTGAGAAATTCCATTCAACTCAGCTCCCTTCTAGGTATATTCCAGAAAAGAGTTAGAGACATTATATTACAGTAATCCATGTCTATCCATTTTACAGCAGCATAATTCATAGTAGCTAAATCTTGGAGTGGCCTATGTGTCCACTAGCAGATGGATGAATAAAGAAAATGTGGTATTTATACATAATGGAGTACTACTCTGCTACAAAGATAAATTTGAGTCGCTTGTAAGAAAATGAATGCATCTTGAGACCATAATGCTAAGTAAAATAAATCAGAAACACAAGTTTAAATATTGCATGGCTTCTCTTACATGAGAAACCTAGTGTATAAATAAATTCAAGAGCAAAATAAAAGATAGATAATAGGAAACAGGGAGAGAGGTCTTTTGCAAATGTGAAGAGGAACAAAAGACAGAGGGAAGGGAAAGGGAGAGGAGGGGACAAGAGGTGAATGAAGATGTGTTATGTACAGGTACCAGTTCCCAGAAGAGATGGAATCATTGTGTACTGCAGATTTGTGCTGACAAAAATAAAAATTTTTTAAAATGCAAAACTATTGTGTTAGAAGCAAATTTAAAAATAGAAGCGAATCATCTTGTTGGGACGATAAAATGGTACATACTTCCAAGAATATCTAAGAATATTAAGGGGAGCAACTTGGTGGTACAAAAATAAGAACTATTGGTCAGAAAGTAGAGACCTCAGTCCCTGCCTGGATGTAGGTTCAGGAGTCTGTAAAGCAGGACAAGGTTTGGAGAGGGAGAAAGCCTGGAGCAGCTTCTAACAAGCCCATCAGAAGATTTTCCTTTTAATTGTGGAGTACAAAGAAGGTGTTTTGGAGAGGGGTGACGAAAGCAGAGTTTGAGGAAGGCAAGATGGACAAAACAGTTCAGGACATACGGATCAGAAAAAACCTGCAGGGAAGATACCTACGTGGGAGGTTGTGCAATTAAAAACAGACTTGGGTGCGCAGATGCCCTCTTCTGACACGTGACTGCTGCGGGACCTTTTTTTCCCAGCTAGGACCCAGCATTCTCACGAATAATTACATTAATAATAGTGGTGTTGAGCACATTAATAATGTACACCACAGTACCTTGTGCACCAAAACCTGTGATGATCGCATGCAGTGAAATGACGGTGCCCTTTCCTTGGGCACTGGACCTCCATTTCAGTCTAGGCAATGAATGCTACAATACAAGCACATGTTCTGGGTTTACATCCCAAAGAGGGCATCAGAGTTCGGATGCATTTCCTCTTGCTCCCTTCCCCCAGATAAAATATTACCCATCGCCCCTGCTTGGTTAGATCATTTCTGGCCTTATATCTCCCTCCAGTATCAAGTTTTATTTCCTCAGTGTGATCTGAGGATAACCTCTTCTTAGCTATGGCTCTGAACAGACTCCTGTTCTGATACGGTGAGCATTGTTTTCCTAATTCCAGCTACTTCTTATCTTGTCCTATACCTACTGACTTCCCAGCTGCTCAGCCTTATCATTCCTTATACCCTCTGTCATTTGTAGAATTAAATGATGTAATTTCTGCTGAACAACCAGAGAGAGCCGAAATGGACTTTTAAGTATGTCCAAGTTACTTAAGAAAAAAATTTTAAATCTATCTTTCCAATCCTAGAGATGAATCAGCAGACATTGTCACAAAATTGCCTTTAATTTTTTTCTATGATAGTTCTGGTCTTAAATAATTTCCCAGATAAGAGAAAGTGTTTTTCATTGCAAAAGGACACACAAGAACTTTAAAAAAATCTCTCAGCCCAGTTAACACTCCTTGAATGTTTTTAATATGGAGAGCAAAGGACATACTTTGTAGAGACAAAACTGGCAAGAAAGGACGGGGTAGACAGAAAAAGGAAAATTTGGAGGACACCTGTTCAGAAAGCTGTTCAATGGGTGCCTAGCCTCTCCGTCCTCCAGCACCCCTCCCCATCACGTGAGCCTTAACAATGCCCCACTTCCAGCACTGTAAGTTGCTGGGAAGCCAAACAGTCCCCCAGACCCAGGAATGGGGCATGGGCGCAGATTGATCTCAGTGGGTCGGTCACTCTTAATCAAACAGTGGACCTCAGGAAGTCAGTGCAGTTAATAGCTCACCTAGAAGTAGGGTGTTGGATAGTGACGGTGACAGCAGCCTGCGGAGCAGACTGACTGTTCCAGCTGGCTGGCTCTGAAGGTTTCTAGGTTCCTACACAGTTTCCAAGATTCTGTGATCCCTTCCTCCCATACCCATTCAGTAATTCCCCTTTTGTTCAATAGCTGTAATGGGCTTCTGTGGCTTGTCACCAAGAGTCCTGTCTGATATGGACTCTCTAGAACCTCCTCACCTACCCAACTCTGCAGCTGTGCTAGAGTTGGGGTTTTGAGTGTCCTCTGAAGGCCCGTGTATTACAGGCTTGGTACCCAGGGTGACATATTGGCAGGTGGCGGAAACTTTGAGGAATGGGCCTGGTGGAAGGCTTTAGATCATTGGGCCTTTGCCATCAGAGGAGACTGCAGGCCTCTCTTAGTCTCCTGTTTCCTGACTCATGATGTGAGTGGTTTCCCACTATGATGTGTGGCCTCAACCTGGGCCCAAGCATCAGGGCCCCTTGATTATAGACTGGAACCTCCAAAACCAAGTCACGTAAATCTTCCTCTAAGAAGTGGATTACATGAGGTATTTTGTAGAGTAACAGAAGGCTGATGAGCACAAGCTCCTTCCTTAACTGTTTTTTCACTCCAAGGTCTGCACTGAGTGGTTTCTGTGGATTGCTATGATGGGGCTCTCCTGCGGTGTTGGTTGGGAACTTTTTCCAAAGTAGTGATGGCAGCCTCTGTGTATGCATGCATAGTTCTGATGTAACTCTGTAACATAAATCATACCCAACCAGACTGTCGCATGAGAATGTATACCCGAGAAGACTGTCAAATGTTAGTGTAGGCCCACACAAGGGAGACAAAGACGCAAAAACTGTATAAAAGGGTGCAACTACACCATGTTCGGCACTCAGTCTTTGGATGTGAATCCACTGAGTCAGTGCCAGCAGAAATAAAGCTGCTTCCAGGGAAAAAAGCCTGGGTGTCCCGTCTCTCTATGTGAAAATTGAGCAAAATTGCAGCCTCTCTTTAGGTGACAATCTCTGTTTTCTGAAAGGGACTCCCTGAGAACATTTTGGAAGATTTTCAGGATTGCTTGCTAATTTCCTTATAAGACCTGAATGATAGATATCTTTAAGGGGTTTGTAACAGGCTGTTAGACTAAGGGGCAACTGGGGGAAAGTTCCCACTGGAAGAGAGTGGCTGGTCCCCCAGAGAGGACAGAGGCAAGGTGCTCCCAGCAGCACCAACCCCACTTCAGTTACTCTGATGCCAACAACGACGGTGAAAATGTTCGTACTTAAGGTTTTGAAATATTCACTATAGTCCAGGAAAACCAAAAGAAACTTAGGGGTCACTTTAGAACATTTTTCCAAAGAGATTAGTCCAAAGTGAAGCAAAATAAACAATAAAAGGCTACACCGTATAAAGTAAATAAAACTAATTATGCCATCCTGGTATGGTATAAATCCATAGTTCAGCAGCTCTCAGAATATTTGATGTAGTTCTGAATGTCATATCTTTGAATGCACACCTATTTCTTTTAGAGGATAAGAAATTAAAATTAAGATCACACGACTACTTTGCTTTTTATATTATATTTTTATATTGCCACATCTTGTTCCTAAACCATACACACACACACATAATCAAATGGTATTTTAAAAATCATATTTTAGATGCAGTGGGAGTATTTATGCCTGAAGTAATAGCATTCAAATAAGTAACTAATTCTAGTTTGTTTTCTAATTCTGGATGTCTTAGTCACTTTCTTATTTCTAAGACAAAATATTCAACACCCACAATTTAAAGGAGGAGAGGTTTATTTTGGCTCACAGCTTTTAGAAGACTCAGTCCATGGTCAGCTGGCTCCAAGGCAGAAGGTCATAGCACATGGTGGAAGGGTCTGGCAGAGAAAAGCTGCTCATCTCATTGTGTCCAGGAAGCAGAAAGACAAGGGAGGATGGGAAGGCAAATGCACCCTTCCGAGTCACAGCCCCAGTGGCCTGCCTCTAATGAGACCACCTCCTCTGGCACATTCGGTTGCTGCACTTACCAGCATCACCATAATTCAATCACTTTCCAAAAACCCTGCCTCTGAGTGCATGAGAGTTTTGGGGTCATTGTAGATAGAACCATAACACTGAATTTTCATATGCTGAGCTTGCTTCCTTGAATCACTCTGTGTGTTTTCCATCAAGTTTTCACGCTGCCTTTCTTCTATGTGATCCTCTATCTCCTCTCCCCTGAATCAGGCTGACCTGAAGTAGCTTATTTACTCATAGCAGGTGTGTACTCACGTAGCTTGTAACATCACTAACCTTGGTAAACAATCTCTACCAACTGGAGAAACCTTCTCCTTATGAAGTCCTTCCAGAGACACATTCTTTTTCAAATAGTCCTGCTGAGTCTCTTGATTGATGGGTTTGACAAACGTTAATAAGGCAGTCTCATAATTTATTGCTAGCTCAAATGTCCAACTCAAGAGTAATCAAAAGATTGGTAGGATTGGCTTAGGTCTCTGGCGTCCCATTAATAAAAGTTATTAATGTCCACCATGTGTCTGAGCCCTATGCTAAGTGAAGAGAAGAGCAAGAAGGCATAGTTCTTGCTTTCATTTTCTTATGGTCCTAGAAGGAAAAAGCCAATTACACAAGCAATTTCTATAAAGGTACTAAATGCCGAGTGGGTGGACAAGCCAGCTTCTGGAAACCAGTTCACTGTGCATTCCCTTGCCAGAGATAATGGTCCCCAACACCTTCTCCTTTGGGAATTGGGCTTTTAAGCCCTAAGTCTGTGGATCAGTTTACAAAAATGCCTTGTTCATAAGCTGAGAAAAAATGGGCAGAACAACATGCCAGGCTACAATAGAAGCTGTCAGCATCTTCATGTATCATTCAGGGACTGAAGTCAGGAACTGGCAGAGATGGCTGCTAAGGCAGCTATGTTCTGATTTAAACCACAATCTGAACAAGGCTATTTGTAATTTTTTACCTCTAGTAGGACTGAGGAGAGCTAAACAACCTGCACCAGGTCATTTTCACAACTGCTATGTGTACCTACACCTACCAGGTGGGCAGGCAGCAATAGCCCTTGGATCTATGATAGGTAATTTCAGTTCCACTCTCATGATGTTCTTTTCCCCACCTAAGTCCCATTCTCCCTTCAAAGTCCTGTTCAAAACCAAACCTAACACCTTCTTTTTGGGCCCAATGTCCACATTCAAGGATTTTCACTGCTGTTGAAGTGAATTTAAATAGAAAAATGGAATGATTGGAGTTGAGTTTTTGAAAGCTTACTCTGCAAAGTGAAGAATGGTTTGAGAAGGAGTGAAACTTTGGTAGAGTGACTTCCTAAGAGATCACTGAACAAGGAATGGCATAGGGAAGACACTGCTAATGGTGTTTTTTTTGTTGTTGTTGTTTTTGCTTTTTTTGGTACTGGGAATTGAACTCACAACTTCATCCTTGCCAGGCAGATGCTGTGCTGCTGAGCTCTCTCACTGGCCCTGCTAATGGTCTTGAAGAGGTGTTAGCAGAGACATCAAGAAGAGATAGATTGAAAGGTCCTGCAGAGACACAAGGGAAGTATCTTGGCCAGTGATTGGATGTTGATGTAAAAATGAAGTTCAGTGAAAGGTAACGAACAAGTATCGGTTTTTGTCCAGGAAAACTGAATTGGTAAAATATTGTTCACAGAGCTAGGGAGATCTAGCTTGGGGTAGGTGAGGGACACAGCCTGGATGTGTCAAGTATGAGTACATCTAAGGACAGTGGCCAGGGGACAGTTGGACACTCAGGACCAAATTTCAGAAGACAGGTTGGGGCCAAAGACACCCACTTGAGAGTCAATACTATGTGGACCAGTCACTCAGTCCTAAGGAGGGCTGATAGTTTGAATTTTATTGCTTAATACAAGTTCACATGTTGAAGTCCTAACCTCTAGGACCTCGGACCGGCCTCTTTGTAAATATAGCTTTTATAAAGGAAATCAAATTAAAATGAAGCCATTAGGGTGGTCCCCAATCCCATGTAACTGATGTCTTTATCAAAAGGGAAAATTTGGATGAAACACATTCTCATGGAGACTGCCATGGGAAAATGTAGACAAAGATGAGGGTGATGGTTCTACGAGCCAAAGAAGGCCAAAGATTGCCCAGAGAGCATGAGAAGCAAAACAAGAGGCCGAGAACAGATTCCTTCTCAAGAGTTTCAGAAGGAAACAACTCTGTCAACCCCTTGATGTTAGACCTGTAGCTTTCAGAGCTGTGAAACAGTAAATCTCTGCTGCTTGAGGAACCAAGGTTGTAGGACTTCATTATGCAGTCCTAGCAAAATAATACAGAAGGAGATCAGCTGAGGAAAAATGCTAATTGACAAATACAGATAACTAGGGCTGAGACTCAAGAGGGCCAGTAATTGAAGGAATACAAACGCGTAAAACACAATCAAAAAAGTGTGTGAGAGGTGAGCAGCAGACTGTGCAACAATATGGAGGCCAAAGGAAGAGCATGGAAGAAGGTGACTATGGTATCAATTGTGACTCCAGTGACCTTGGAGTCATTGCTGACTTCGGAAGGAACACTATTGGTGGAATGGGGTAAAAGCCAGATTAGTTGAGAATACACATTGAGGAAGTGTAGACAGTGGATCTACACAGAGGGAAAGGAGTTGCTTTTCTATATACTACAGAGATTTTGAAAACACAAAAATGATGTTAATTTAAGTAGACAAGCTATCCCAAATCTATCATGTGAGAATTGGGGAGGGATCCATAAGCCAATGGATGATAGGATAGACTGACGGGTGATAGGTGAAAAGATGGCAGAGTCAGGCAATTCAGGGTAGTTTGATTAGAAGATAATCCTTTACCTATGATGCAAAGAATTCATAAAAATTAGACATGCCTTTTTATTTCAATAAAAGAAAATGAGAAACTTTCTTTAACTTCTTGAAACCTTGCTATCTAGGGTACAGGGGAATGACTTGGCACGTTTATCACCTTACTGCTCTCACAGCGTTACAAATATTCAGTCAAAATCTCCACCATGAAGATCATTTCTGGGCCAAAGATGAGGGGGAAATGATATTACCATTTTTGTTCTGTTCCTTCTGTAAGCAAATGGGAGTGAATTATCTCCTGGGAGGACTGTATGCACCCATGCGAGGCAAATTACAGCAGCTCAGCAAGCATTACAATGCCTAACATGCTGCTACTGACAACTGAGCATAATACAAAGTCTTCTTATCCAGGCAGATTTTACCATTTGTTTTGTGTGCTTCTCTCTCAAAATTTTAAATTTATCTGACAAAATGAAAGACAGTTCTTCCGGTGTTTATACCATCTCATAGATGACTTAAATTTACTACATAAACCCTGAAATAATGTAAAAGGTGTTGCTGGTATTACCCTCCAGACAGTCTTTGAATTCATTGCCCCTTCACATCCTTGTCCCTGTACTTCCCACCTTAGTCCTTGTTGCCTTTTTGCTCAGTGACTCCACATCCTCCCAGTCCC
>RJWT010052908.1:0-10504 GCA_004365215.1 Cuniculus paca | reverse complement strand
TTGCAAAATGGGGGTGTCAACCACAGGCCTCCAGAGGCCCTCTGGCTCCCAGCAGTTCATGGACCCGTGAGTGTGGGGGTTCAGCTAGAGCAGCAACATCCAGGGTTATTTTAGGCTCACTCTGAATGTGACCAAATCTTGTGTGCCCATGCCTGGTACCCCAAAGTCTGGGACACGCCCTAATGCAAGGGACCCCACTCACCCTCTGATGAATGCTGCAAAAGGTGCTGAAAGAGGAGACAGGGTTGGCCTAGGGAGCCACGGGTCGTGCTCATGAAATACGAGCAAGAACAGAACCATGTGAGGGCCCAGCCTGCTGGCCTAGTACTGCAGCCTGAGTATCCACAGGGTCTGGAGCTGAGAACCCCAGTCCCCAAAGAGCCCCCTTAATGGGACAGCTCAGGCCCTGAAGCCACCTCTGCCCATAACAACTTGACTTTGCTCTCAGTTATTATGATGACCGAGGCAGGAAGCAACAGTCTTCAGATGATAGATTTGTCATAAAGTTATCAGTTAGTTGTAGGTATGCAGAAATCCCCTTCCCCAGAATCCCAAATTTCTTGGCATCCTGAACTTCCCGGCGCATTCCTGCAAGCTGATCCCACCCCAGGTCGGAAGTCATCGGTGCAGCACAAGCAGCACTTTCTTCAGGGCTAAGCAAAAAACGCAGGAATTCAATCCCTTTGTCTGTCTTCCATGAACACCTCCATTTCCATCAGTTGCTCCACCTCCTGGAAATTCCAGGAGATTCCAGAATTGCGAATACCTTGAGCTCGCAGAATGTATTCCTTTCCAGAAATCCTAAAGAAAGGGCAGAACTGAAACCCTCGGTTGGGCTATATCTGCAGCAAAGGTCAAGGTCATCAGACCGGAGACCTGCAGGGACCAGAGACTTTTGGGGACCAGGCAGGACTGTGCTGTGGGACCCCACTCCCCACCTTCCAGAGCGATCCGGGATGGAACACATCAAGCTCTCAATGCTTTATTTGGCTGGCTTTTCAAGTAAAAGCAGGACACCAAATCTGTACAGCCAGATCATCTGTCCCAAGCATATTAAAACAGCCAAAATAGACAGAACAGGAAGACGGAACAAGAACTTTTCATCTGTACCCAACTAGCTCAACAGAGCAGAAACAGAGAGAGGCTGTTTGGAAGAGACAAGCTCTCGTCCACCCACAGGCTGTGAATCAGTTCTGAAGTCAGGCTGCAGCACGAGGAAGCCGGCTAGCTTCGGTGGGACTGCACAGATCCGAAGGCCAGGGGACACAGCGACAGAGGAAGAGGGACGGGCGCACACAGACACCACGACCCTAAGCCATCCCGCTCCAGGACAGCGAGCAAGCGACTTTCTTCCCACAGTACCTACAGCTTACAGCACCCTAGGCAGACAGCGCTGCAAGCTAACAGGGGCTCAGAGAGCCTCGGGAGCTAGCCCAAGGGCATACAGCAACGAGCAGAGGCAAGGGAAGGCTGGATCTTCTGCTCCAGGGCTCCTGCTCCGCAATGCTGCAGCTCCACTCCCAGCAGCCGAACGAAGTGAGCAGAGCGGGAGGCCAGGGAGGCGGCTGAGCCTCTGGGCCCCTGGGCGACCTTATTCAGTCAACTCCCTTCCTTCTCTGAGCCTCTATTCCTGCAGCTATAGAAAGGGGACTAATAACAGCCCGAACCTCACAGTCGTCAGGGAGATGAACTACATTAATAATATGAAATACTATTTATTTGCAGGGGTGGGGAGCAAATCCAAGACCCTGAGCTTGCTAGATAAGTGCTCTACCACCGAGCTACATCGCAGCCCGTATGAGGCTCTTCACGTGTGGGGCGTAAACCCTGGGCTGTGGAAGGGTCAGTCGCTTTGCCTATGGCCACTATCATCTGTCTGTGCCTTGGAAAAGAGGGAGCCTCTACACCCGACTCTGGGCACCTGGAGCCCGGGGTGACATCAAGTGTCACAGGCAGGGGACAATGATTAAGCCTGTGACCAGAGTACCATGCAAAGCACTTGCCAACCCTGAGCCCCAGCAGGGCAGAAGCCAAACGAAAGGCAAAAAGCCTTCTAGTATCTATCTTTCTACCTCTCCCTCCCTCCCGCTATGGATCCATCTATCATCTATTTCCCCCTATAGTTTCACTTTAAAAACCAAAGTCCGATCTAAGTCATAAGAAAGAGCTACAGGAAAAACTTGGTCATAAGGGAGCCCACCAAGCACACAAGACAGATACTTTCCGGCTAAAGTCTCCTCTTGGAGAAAGCAATGCACTGGCCTGCTCCTGGGAGCCACGACGCCCCCCACCCTCCTTACAAGGGGGCTGAGGCTCTTTCCTGGCTCCCCTTGCTTGGGTCAGCTCAAGAAGGAGCCCAGATTCAAGCTGCTCTCGACATTTCCAATAGCAAGGAGGGGAGGAAAGGGCCACATCTGGACCAGCCTTCATCCTGCTTTGCTGGGTGACATTTTGCAGGTTACTTGACCGCTCTGTGCCTGTTTTTCATCTGAAAAGCGCCGATGAGTAACAGCTTCCGACACCACGATGTTGCTCTGCAGATCCAGTGAGCTGACACACATACCACGGCTCACCCCTCCTGGCACACAGGATGTTCCCACAGTGCACTGCTCTGGCCCTCTGCTGGATGGAGGCCGTCCAGGAGCAGGCCCCTCAGCACTGCTCACTTGTAATCCCAGACGTGACACGCAGGGCCAGGCATGCAGGAAGTGCTTCCCTTGGACCTGCTCCTCTTATCTGAGTGATAACAATTTGAAGTGCCCCTATTAACAATCCCAACACACAGATGGGGAAATGGATGAGCAGAGAGGTCAGGCAACTTGCCTGAGCACACACAGCAAGTCTGATTTCAAAGCCTGCACTCTTAGCCCCTGGCCCTCCTTGACAATCAGGGGCCTCTGAGAGAGGCAGCTGCAGACCAGGCCCAGACACCTGGATTCTCTGAATGAAGCCAGTTCCGAGGAAATGGAGGTGCAGGCCCTGCCCCTGTCGCACGTTGCTCTGCTCCAGGCTGGCACCCTGCCCACGGCCCCGTGTCAGACCCGGTGTACAGAGTGCCTCATCGCCCAGTGCCCGTCCTCAGGGTGGTAGTGCCTCTCCAACTAGGGCATAGGCTGAGGTACAGTCTCCTCAGAACAGGACACCTCCACAGGTGCTGCCCCTGGCTTACTGCATCTGTCTGCATGTCCAGACGTCCCCCAAAGGAGCCAGAGCCTGGGGGTGGCAGGAGCACAGTGGGGTTCACACCAGGAGGAAAGGCCCGGAATCACAGGAAGGCAGTTTCTGCGCCCCTCCCATGCGTCCGACCTTTGCTTCTGCCTGCTAAGCCTCAGTTTCCTCCTCTGGCGAATGCGGCAGATGACAGGCTCTGGTCCGCCCCCTGGTTTCCAAGCCCAGTGCCCGCCTAATAACCTATTATCCTGGGGACCTGGGTACAGCTTCCTGGGTTGGGGAGGGTGACATCCAGACTGCCGTGCCTCTGAGCACATTAGCTCCGCAGCAGACCCAGGTGTGTCCCTCTCCCCACCCAGACTGTTCCTCCGTGTGGCCAAGGGCCCCCTCCCCAAGGCTTCGAGATGCGGTACAATAAGGTGGGCGCCCACGCCCACAAACCAAGAGCCTCCTGGCGCTTTCTTAATTAATTGGAAGGAGGGTGCCAGCCAGAAACCAATTACAAAGTCCCGCTAGCAGCCTCCGTGGGGCTCGAGCGGGGGAGGGATAAGGAGGGGGAGGTGTGGGGAAAGGGGCAGCTTCCCCCTGCACCCCGCTCCTGAGCAGCTGGTCCCACACTCCAGGCTCACAAAGGACAGGCTCATTCTGAACGACTTCTTTTCATGTGGAAGCCACTGGATTTGCAGCTGTCCCTCCCTGGCAGGCCTGTCCTGTGCCAGCTGCTAAGGCAAGGAAGGGGGACTCCAGGGAGCTAACGGAGACGAGGGCACACATCTCCTGAACACCAGGCAAGTCCTGTGGCCAATCGCAGCCAGATCAGACTCCAGGCTGCCCAGTGCCAAGAGCCCGGGCTCCTCCACCCGCGCTGGCCGGCAGAGAAATGGAAAAACTCACTCCATTGCGGCGGTACTGCCAGGCCCAGTGCTGCCAGGCTGTGGACTCCGCCAGCATCCAGCTCCCACCCCGCCAAGCCCCAGTCTGCACCAACTCCCGTCCTTCCCAGACACCTCCAAGGGCAGCTACAGGTGCCAAGGTGGCTACGGCCCAGAGCAAGGGAACACGGGGCCTCCAGGCATCGTTAGGAACACGCTGATAGTTTTTCTGGAGACGGAGCTTCCCTGCCTAGCGGGAGCCACAGCGAGGAAGAAAAGGGCCTGCAACGATTGAGCCTCACAGCAGGCGAGCAAGACAACAGCTCCCACCTGGCACCCACGGGACCCTGAGACTCCTAACTCGGGGCTCGGGCGCATCTGTCCACATCTGTCTCCTCTAAGGTCCCGCATGGCAGGGGCCGCAGCCTACGTGTTCTGTGTCCCTAAAGCCCAATCACATGGTTCGCGAAGTCCAGTGGAATGAACAGAGGCCAAACAGCGTCCATGGGGCGGCTGGACTGTGGGTCAGCCAGGGCCTGTAACGCCCCTCATGCCTCACCATCACGACTGGAGCCCCCTGATCACCTGGACCCCCTCGAGCTATTCCTCCAAGGGAAGAAGCCATCAGCAGAGGGGAACCGGGGTTTCAGCCGGAAGCAAGGGTGACACCAAGGGGAACCTGCAGGGGCTAAAACCCCGGCTGCCCCATGTCCCCTCACGGGGCAGCCAGGTGGGAAGAGCACGCACCAGGAGTACGAGGGACCCAGGTTCCAGCCTCGCTGGATGACGATGGGCAAGTGACAGCCTCTGACCTGGACCTCAGTTCCCTCGCTCTGCCCTGTGACTTCTCCAACATTCTCTGCCCCTGCAGGTCCACAGGTGCCCCGGAGACACCTGGGCTTTGCCACACAGCTGTTTCTACAGTGGGGCGGGGGGAGCACACAATCCTTGGTCCTATCACCTTCAGCAGCAGCCAGTGGCAGGAGAGAGGGGCCAGGGACAGTGACCAGACTCACTGTTTCTGGAGGAGGAGGAGGAGGAGAGGAGGAGGCGGCTGGTGCCTGCACCCCTTCTCCCAAGTCCTGCCACTCCGGGGACTCCCTTCTGGGAACGGACCCACCCAACTAGTACAAAAACTGGCAAAGCGCTCGGCTCACCAGGCTTTAACTCAATACAGCGCCCCTGGCAACAGTGGAGCCCTGGGGCCATGGCAGCCACCTCCTCTCTTCCCTAGAGCCCCTACCTGTGGCCACAGCAGTCACTGAGCCAGGAAATCAATGCCCAAGCTGCAAAACGGGGCTGTGAAGTCCTCCGCTCAACTCCCAGGCTGCAATCCTAACACATTTCCTTCTCTGCTTTTTCGGTTCCAAGCAATTTAGAAACATATTTAAAAGTAGGGGCTGGCCAGCAGGGGCACAAGTCTGTAATCTCAACACTCAGGAGGCTGAGGCAGGAAGATCAGTGCTTAGTCCTGCTTTGTTATGAAAGCAAGCTGGACAGACTGAATGGAGGAGTGGCCCTGACCTACTGTGGATGGACATCTGTGGTCCGGGACACTGCATCTGGTCCTCCCCACTGAGTACTCTTTTTTTTTTTTTTTTTGGTATCATTCTTTTCTTGTTGCATAAAGGATTTAAGGTAGCTTAGTAAAATCCATGCAAAACCACGGAATTTAAAATGTCATAACCAGGATAGATGCCACCAGGTGAGAAGGTCACAGTGCAGGTCTGCATGGTTGTATCCCTTTTGTCTTTTTGAGACAGGGTCTCGCTATGTCATTCAGGTTGGCCTTGAGCTCACTTTGTAGCCCAGGCTGGTCTTGAATTCATAACGATCCTCCTGCCTCAGCCTCCCGAGTGCTGGGGTTATGGGCATGTACCACCAAGCCCGGCTAGGTAGGGTTCTTTGAAAGAAGAGTGCTAAACAGGAAACTGAGGCTCAGGTCCTCTCAGGAAGTGATCTGAGGGCCCAGCAACTTGCTGCCTGCTTCCTTCCCTCCACTTCCTAGGCCTCTGGAGTTGTCTGGTCCTGGGTCTCATTGTGTAGTTCAGGTTGGCCTCAAACTCATGGCAATCCTCCTGCCTCAGCCTCCCCAGTGCTGGGGTTACAGGAATGCACCGTTATGCCTAGCCCTCTCTTTATGTTATAATAACAATTTTTTTAAAAAGTAATTTTTGTTCCTTATCTGCATTAACGATAGTATATATTTAATATGCAGCCCAAGGCAACTCCTATCATTCAGTGTAGTCCGGGCAAGCCACGAGGTTGGACCGCCTGGATCTGTCCTCTTCTCTCTGCTGCCCCCATTCGTGACAGTGACCCCACCTCCAAACCCTCCCTTCAGGGTTTTCCTAGTGTCTGTGGGGTTACCAGACCATCATGGACATCAAGGAGCCCCTGAATTGGCTCCCCCTGCACTTTACAGATGGACAAGCAGAGGCCGGGAATGGCAGTGACTGCCATGGTCCTGTGGCCTGGTCGTGACAGAGTGAGGATGAGACACCAAACCGTCCAACATGCAGGGTCAGTGGCCTCTCCTGGGCCCGTGGAAGAGGCTTGCAGGAGCAGAAGTTTCCCCAGGCCCCCACCTGCATCCCTCACGTCCCTTCTGTCCCCTGTGGGCCCTACAAGAACACTGCTGGTGTGTGAAGGGCCGGCTAGGGAAAGCAGAGAGGGTTAAGGTGGGGATTTTACTTAATCCTCTGGGCTGGCTTAAGCTGAGGCCACACCGGTTAAGCGACATGCAGGGGCCCAGTGGATGCTGGGTATGGGGAGGGGGGATCTTAGTGGACACCAAGAGGCCAGTTCTGCCAGGTTGTCCACCAAGTGCCCACCCTCATGCTCTCTGTGTCCCAGCCCTGCTAGGGGCCGGGCCTCCAAGCAGTGCCCCTCCACTACGGGCAGTGCCAGCCCAGTGGTCAGCAACAGGAAGATCACTGGCCACACACTGAGGCAGCCCCTAGGGTAAACCCAAGCCCTGACACCTCCTTGCTGTGTGACCTTTGGCAGGTCACTGCCCCTCTCCAAGCCTCAGCTGCTTCCTTCGCTAAAGGGAACTGAACACCTTTCTTGCAGGCCTCCCAGAAGAAACGCTGCATGGACTCAAGTACACAAACAGCACCACGATGACCAGTCTCGCAGCCTTCACGGGCCCATCCCTGGCCATCCTGTGCTCTTCTGTCCTGCCTGCCTACATCCTGGCGTTAGTAACCTTAATCACCACAATCCCTCTCAGCGGAGTGGCATTTGTATCATTTCAAAACACGAAGCACAGACTCCTGCTGGGTGACAGCAGTCAGGCCAGAAGCAGCCAGCACTGAGGGCACCCCTCATCTTCAAGTTCTTCTTCCCACCATGCACTGCGGACTACTGGGCAAGCGTGATGTTGAGCCACCGGACCCTGAAGAAGCCAGGGGCCTGCGACAGATCTTACGAAGGCGTGGGCAGCCCTGAGCCCCCCAGCCCCCTGTGACACCTGCAGCCCTGCCCTCCATCTGTCCCCCCTGCTCCAACCCCAGCAGGCCACCTGGCCCGCTCTGGCCTCGCCTCCCAGCCCAAGAGCCAGCTGATCCGCTGGGAAAGACGCACGCTGGCCTGGGTGCACGAGCTGCCCGGCCCTAGGCCAAGCCCAGAGCTGCAGCCACCAGACTGAGAGTCGTGTGCAGCGCTCACAGCGCGTCTGAACAGGGTAGCGTCACACCCTTGATCTCACTGGTCCTTCAACTGCCTGTCACCACCCCCAGGACTCCTGGTATCATTTTCACTCCAACAAGAGGAAACTGAGGCCCA
The DNA here is from genome assembly GCA_004365215.1 of Cuniculus paca. Classification (NCBI taxonomy): domain Eukaryota; kingdom Metazoa; phylum Chordata; class Mammalia; order Rodentia; family Cuniculidae; genus Cuniculus; species Cuniculus paca. Next base: position 2,672 of record RJWT010052908.1, on the reverse strand, counting down.
AAGTAGAAGCCCCACTACCACAAAGGTTACCTAAGGAATCTGAGGTAGACACAAGCTCAGGTCTACCCTGGTCCCCAAACTCTGGGTGTTTCCCACTGCCCCGTCCACCCCTCTCCTCTTAACAGCCCTCTCTGCAACAGGGGAGCCCCCAAAGTTCTCTAGTAAACCCGGGGCCCTGTGGCAAGTCTTAAGGGCCCCTCTAAAGTCGGCTGGAAAGACGCCCACGGCCCCCTTCTCCGTCACAACCCCTCCCGTTGTGTCTGTCCAGCCGGCCCAAGTGACCCTCGCCATCGCTGGTAGTCGCTCAAAAACAGGGCAGTGCCTTCTTCTCAGAGTGGCTCTAGACTACGGGCTGGCAGCCTCGGCCAGCAGGTGGGGTGTGGCTCCCCCTCCTCAGAGGGCCTGCTCCATGCCCACACCACAGCCCGCCCCAGCCCCTGCCACGACGCTCCCCGCAGTCGGTGCGCGCCACGCATGCACCCACGGAGCGTGCACCGGACACAGCCGGGGGAGGGGGGACACGCTGCATCCCCCTCAAGGGTTAAAAATGCAGTCCCGCCGGCCAGGGCCAGGGCCAGGGCCAGGGCCAGGGCTGGTGTCCAAGCCGCAGGGCTGCCGGAGCCAGAGCCGCATCCCGCCCTGCCTCGAGGGCGAGCGGCCCGGGCGCGGAGGGAGCGAGCGCGGCGCGCACCACCCCTTCCCCGCCCGCGCCCCCGCCCCCGCCGCCGCCGCCCGCGCCCCCGCCGCCCGTGGGTGCCGCTCGCGCCGCTCACCTTGGTGACCGTCATGCAGGAAGTCGGCGGGGCTGGCGCGCGGGCGGGGGCGGCGGCCGGGGTCCCGCGCTCGGGCTGGGCCGCTGCGGGCCGGCGGGCTGCGCGCGGGGACCGCTCGCTCGTGGGCGCCCGCCGCGCTGGCGCTGATGTCAGCCGCGGCCGCGCATTTATAATGGATGAGGCTCCTCGCCGCAGGAAGGCGAGGCAGGAAGAAAGGCGCGGGGCGCGGGCCGCTGGGGGCGGGGAGGAAGAGGGGCCGGGAACTCGCTACAAAGGCGGAGGCGGGGAGGCGGAGGGGAGCGCGGCCGCGCCGCCCGCTCGTGGCCGGCGCTGCGATGCCCGGGCCGGCGCCCAGGCCGCCCCTTAACCCCCGCGGGCCCGGACGCGCGCGGCTCGGCGAGGCCGCCCTGGCACCTGCCGGCCGGGCGGGGGCGGCGACCTGCTCCCGGCTCCCGGCTCCGGCTCCGGCTCCCGGCTCCCGGCGCCCGGTCGGCACGGGCGGGGCCGCGGTGGAGTCAGGCGCGGGACGGCGGCCGGGCGCGCGGGCGGCTCGCCCCCTGCAGGCGCGCAGAGTCGGCCGCGGCCCGAGGGCGTGGCGGGGGCACCGGGGCGCGCGGCGGCCGCACGGCCTGTGTGAGCGCCCTTCGGTTTCACGCATCAGGAAACAGGGTCAGGTTGGCCAGTGACGGGGACCGGGGCGCGCACGACCCTCTCCGGCCACTCCGCCGCAAGCTCCCTAGAGGCGCCCTTGCTATGAAAGCTCACGGGCCCTGTCCGAGGTGCGTTCTCGCCAGCCCACACGGGTGCGCCCGGGTGGAGAGCTAATCCTGACCCGGGTCACACGCACCGGCTGTGGAGTTGCTGTAAGGATTTGAGGTCGCATCTGAAGGTCCTGAGAAAGGAGTGACCCTTCCCGAGCCCCTCCTGAGCCTAGGCAGCGCAGGTTAGGAGGAGAGGAGTTCACACAACTGGAGGCCAGGGTGTGCAGGCATCGCTCAGGTGGCTTCCGGCTCCAGTGGGAGGAAGGAACCATCAGCCCACTTTGCCGCCCAGTAAACAGAGTCCAAGAGAGGAGGCACTTGCCCAAGATGACACAAAGTCCCAGTCGGAACCAGGTCTTCCTCAGTCCTCGGCGTGTGGAGCCTGTGAGTGCCGGGGCGCGCCCACACCTGCTGCCTTATTCGTGCCTCACCAGGCTGGAGGCGACTGTTCCTCTTCAGAAGTGGTTCGGCGACTTCGAAGCCTCTCGGGTGGCTGGTGCTGCTGAGGCCCCGGGTAGCTCCTCTGCCAGGCTGTTCCTGGGCAGATGTCCATGGCTGACCACCTTGCCCCTCTTCCCTGCTCCCCATTTTCTGTGTCAACCCAGGTGTGCCCTGTCCTCTGGCGACCCCTTCAGCTCTCCTGCCACCTCTCCCCCACGATTCTGCTCTGTGAGCCTTAGTGCCCAGCGTCTGCTATCAAGTTCACGCGCTTTCTGTGGGTGCAGATAGTGACCCGGTCCCCTCTGGGCACGAGTGCATGACTCTGCTTGCTGCATACCCCTGGCCCCACAGTGGGTGCTCAGCTGATGTTTAATACCACCGGAAACAAATCAGGTGAAGCAAACCTTCAGCCAGTAGAAGAAATATAAACTAGGCCTTCGGAAGCATTTCTGGGCACCCAGTGATCCAGCCTCGGAAGTGATCGGATTTTGAGTCTGGATTGGGATTGCCTTGGGTAGCTCAGCCTCCGGACGGGGGACTTCGGGCCTAGGGACACATTGGAAGTCATTGAAGGGCAACCCAAGAACACCAGTCACCTGCTGTCACAGCTTCGATTTGTCCACAGTCATCTCCCAGATTGTCATTCTCGGCTACCCAGCATGCCTCTTGGCACCTTCCCTCCCTCCGCTGTTACTGC
>RJWT010052907.1:0-10491 GCA_004365215.1 Cuniculus paca | reverse complement strand
ATGATTAGAGAAGTGGGGGGGAGTAGGGAGGTGGGGGTGGGGGAGGATAACAGGCTGTATGTGTTGAGGGTTTCCTAGGTGTGCATGGGTGTGTTATCTACGTGCATGAAAACAAAGCGCGCTAATGAAGAAGAGAGATGACATTGTGGCAGGGCGAGGAAGCGATGATGGGGAGACAGTGATGAAGGAGAGTTAGTGGGCACTAGTGATCCATGGAAGGTGAGGGTTCGGGCGGTGGAGGAAGGTGGGATGGCACCCAGGTCTTTGTCACAGAGGACCAACTGGTTACAAGCCTGAATAGTCAAGCTGGGCAGAGAAACTTCCGGAGACATGAGAGGAGGCAAGTGCTGAGGGTAGAATGGGGCGCTGCTGGGGTTGACAGTTTATCACCCTTTGTCTTCCCTGGAATCCAGGGAGAGAGTTGGCACCCAAACCCAGGCCCCTGCTGTCCAGAACTGAGCAGGCCCCGGCCCTGACTTTGTCCCTTTCTAGTCCTGCACGCCGCGGTGGCAGACCTGCATCTCCAACACGGATGACGCCCTGGGCTTTGCTCTGGGGTCGCTCTTCGTGAAAGCCACGTTTGACCGACAAAGCAAGGAAATAGTGAGTCTCGGGCTTCTGCCAGCACAGTCATTTGTTTTATCTAACATTCATTGTTCATATAGGAAAAAACTGGAAGGAAACTCGTAAATAAATAGGCAGTTGTTTTGGGTAGTGGGATTATGAGGACTTTTTGTTCTTTGAAGTATATAATGTTTTTATAAAGTTTTTATAATGAGTTTATTATCTATGTAATTAGGGAAAATAATATTTTATTAGGAGATGGTGATGGTTGTGGTTGTGCTTGCAGTCTTACCCACATGGCTTTTTTTTCCCCTTGCATGTGGTGCTGGAGATAGAACTCAGGCTCGTGAATGCCAAGCAGGCACTGTGCCACTGAGCTACATCCCTAGCTCTTTTTATTTTTTATTTTGAGACAAAGTCTGGCTAAGTTGTACAATCTGGCCTCGAGCTTGCCAGAGATCTATAATGAGACCTGGTCTCAAAAATAAATAATAGCCATGTGTGGTGGCACATGCCTGGAATCCAAGCACTTGGGAGGCTAAGGCAGGAGAATCATCACAAGTCTGAGACCAGCCTAGGGGGCCTGGGGATATGGCTCAGTAGTACAGCACTTACCTGGCAAGCGCAAGGTCCTGATTTTGAGTCCTGGCTCCCCCCTCTCCCCCAAAATCTCGCAATGAGACCAGCCTAGGCTACATAGTGAGTTCAAGGCCAGCGTGACCCACATAGTGAGACCCTGTCTCAAAAAAAAATATATATATATATATAAATGAAAAGTTTTTAAAAAGGGGTTTAAGTGTAGTGCTTGGCTAACTTGCAAGGTCCTAGGTTTAATCCCTACTACTGCCCCAAGTATGTCACACAAAAGAATTCCATATTTTAAATGCATGTACCAGGGGAACACACTAGAAGTAGATGATTAAAATGTTAAAAGAAGCCAGGCATGATGGTACATGCCTGTAATCCAAGAATTTGGGGGGCTAAGGCAAGAAGATTGTGAATTTCAGGTCACTTGGATAAGGCAAGAAGATTGTGAATTTCAGGTCACTTGGACTACGTAGCAAGACCTTGTCTCACTTAAAAAAATTATTCCAGCAATTTGATTATAAATTGTTTTCTTCTTCAATTCTTTGTTTCAGTTTTCCAAGTTTTCTATTAATGCTCACAGTCAGATAAAATTAATTGTATTGTATTAAATTATAATATAAATTGTAATTATAATATAAATTATATAATATTAATTATTGGCAATTAAAATGTTTACTAATTAGAAAAAAAGTCACCCAGAATATCAATACCTTCACAAACACTGTGTTCTTTTCTTCCTTCTTATAATCCTCCTCCTCCTCCTCTTCCTTCTCTTCCTCCTTGCAGTACTGGGAATTGTTGAACCCAGGACCCTTGTACTAAGTTACGTCCTCAGCCCCACTTTTTTAAATTTTATTTTTCTAAGTGGCTAAGTTGCCCAGGATGAGCTCACAACCCGCCTGCCTCGGCCTCCCAGAGTGCTGAGATTCCAGGCCTGTGCCACCGTGCTTGACTTTCCTTCTCTTTCCCCAGGCATTCAGCCTCATTTTATGAGTGGATATTCCCAGGGCTCCCCCTGGAGGAACAGGGATCGGCCCTAGGGTGCACGGGGGAGTGGGGACAGAGTACAGGAAGTGCAGGAGGAGGCTGACTCCAGCCTGTCTCTCCCAGGCTGAGGGGATGATCGGTGAAATCCGCTCTGCCTTTGAAGAGGCCCTGGACCAGCTGGTTTGGATGGATGAGAAAACCCGGCAGGCGGCCAAGGAGAAAGTAAGCTGTGGCTGTGGCTGGAGCGGCATCTCGAGGTGGGGATGGAGAATTGCGTGTTGCTGGTAGCTGGGAAGGGAAGCCTTAACCTGGTCTCTTCAGGCAGAAGCCATCTATGATATGATTGGCTTCCCCGACTTCATCCTGGAGCCTAAGGAGCTGGATGATGTATACGACGGGGTGAGTACCGACTTTCAGCCCTGCGTTGGGCTGTTCTGTGGCCTCTGCACTCGGGGGTCACACACTGGGAGGGAAGGAGATGCTGGTTGCTCTCTCTGAGGTGGGGCAGGCCACCAGCATTGCCTCGAGCTGGCTGTGTGCCAGGCTGCAGGCCAGACGGCAGTAAAATATAGTGTTAATGAGCAAACGGGCTCGGGGCCCGGTTTGTGTCCTGTTTCTACCCCTAGCTGTGTAACCTTGGACAAGACTGCTCTTGGCCTCAGTTTCTCTGTCTGCAAAGTTAATTAGAAAAAAGCCACCCGTGATATCAATCCCTTTGCAAACAGTGCCTCCTCCTCCTCCCGTTACTTACTTCACAAGGTTATTGTGAGAACAAAAGAAGGCAATATATTTTAAAAGATATAATCTGTGCAGAATACATACTGTTTAAATATTGGCAATGATCTATTTTATTCCCATTTTACAGCTGAAAAAACTGAGGCTTGGAGAGGTTGCAAATAAGTAGTCAAGCTGGCTCTGTTATCTTCTCTGGCATATTTTCATTTGCTTTTGTATCTCCCAACATCCCCATAGTATGAAGTCTCTGAAGATTCTTTCTTCCAAAACATGTTGAATTTGTACAACTTCTCTGCCAAGGTGATGGCTGACCAGCTCCGCAAGCCTCCCAGCCGAGACCAGTGAGAGTGGGCAGCCCAGATCCTGGGGGCAGCAGGGAGATGGGCAAAGGTCTGCAGGGGTGGGTGGTCCAGGGCCTTACAGGAGGTAGGGCAGGGCCTCTGGGCCCAACAGGGCACCAGGAGAGTCAGGAGCCTGTCTCTCCCTCATCTTCCCGCAGGTGGAGCATGACCCCCCAGACGGTGAACGCCTACTACCTTCCAACCAAGAATGAAATTGTCTTCCCCGCTGGCATCCTGCAGGCCCCCTTCTATGCCCGAAACCACCCCAAGTGTGTCTGAGGCAGGCGGGACTGGGTGCCGGGCCTGGGCTGGTGGGTGAGCCAGGTGAGGTTCCGAAGCCCCCTTACTGTGTCCTCACTCAGCATACCTCCCTTCCTAGGGCCCTGAACTTTGGTGGCATTGGTGTGGTCATGGGCCACGAGCTGACGCATGCTTTTGATGACCAAGGTAGGGGCCCATGAAATTGTCCTCTCCAACCTGGAGTTCCAGCGTCTCTTGCAAAGTCGTGGGATATTGGGGGCGAACCCTAGGGGCTCTAGTCTGTGGGCCGGCACTGATGGGGGCACCTCTGCCCCCAGGAGGGTGAGCTGTCATCTCGAGGGGTGCAAAGATGAGTTTTCCTTAGGGCGCGAGTATGACAAGGAAGGGAACTTGAGGCCCTGGTGGCAGAATGAGTCGCTGGCAGCCTTCCGGAACCACACAGCCTGCATGGAGGAGCAGTACAGTCAGTACCAGGTCAATGGGGAGCGGCTCAACGGCCTCCAGACCCTGGGGGAGAACATCGCTGACAATGGAGGGCTAAAGGCTGCCTACAACGTGAGTGTCCTGGCAGCCCAGGCGAAGGGCTGGGGCAGGAGGGTGGGCCCTGAGCACTTGTCACCCTCTTCTCCCAGGCTTACAGGGCGTGGCTGAGGAAGCACGGGGAGGAGCAGCAGCTGCCAGCCGTGGGGCTCACCAACCACCAACTCTTCTTCGTGGGGTTTGCCCAGGTATTTTCTCCAGGGGTGGCCTTCTTTCTACTCCTTCCAGGGTGGCATGAGTAGGAAGTGGGGGCATTCAGAGAAGGAGCTGGGAAAGGGGGCAAAGTGGGGTATGGGAAATGGGATGGGAAGGCCCAGAACCCACAAAAGCAGGCTGAGGAAGAGGTTTTCGGGAGGATTTTGCGGATTTCGAAAGGCAGGGCTGCCCTGCTTGGGGCAGGAAGAGGCGATCCTCTCCTTGTTGCTGTGGGGTGGGGCTGGAGCAAGAAGCTGAAGCGAGTGAAGTAAGTGGCAGGGCAAGGACTCAGGCAGGAAGTCCCCCTCGTGTTGTGCCTCACAGCAGGCAGCCAGGAGGGGCCCTACTTTTGCTGCCTATGTTGAAGGACTTGGGGACAGAGGGCTCCTGTGATCCCTTGGGGCTGAGGCTCCACACTCGACACCCTGTGTCCCCACGCCTGTCCTGGCCCACAGGTGTGGTGCTCGGTCCGCACACCAGAGAGCTCTCACGAGGGGCTGGTGACCGACCCCCACAGCCCTGCCCGCTTCCGCGTGCTGGGCACGCTCTCCAACTCCCGAGACTTCCTGCGGCACTTCGGCTGCCCCGTCGGCTCCCCCATGAACTCAGGGCAGCTGTGTGAGGTGTGGTAGACTTCGGGGGTGCAGGGGAGGATGGCCAGCTGTTTCCAGGGCCTGGCGCTCCTGGGTTAGAAGAAAGCAAACACGAGCTGGGCTGGGTCCAGCGCCTCCACGCTGCAGGTGACATGAGTGCAGTCCCCCCTCCACTGCCACATTGTGCCTCCGCTTTGGGGGTGCCCCTGCCTCCTGCAGAGCCCCCGCCGTTCACTGTGACATCCTTCCGTGTCACCCAGCCTGGAGGAGGTCTGGGTAGGGAGCCAGTTCCCACAGGAAGGAGTCTGCCTCTTGTGGCCCAACTTTGTGAGCTTGAGGCCACGGGGCCTGCTGTGCCTCCTTGGCTCCTCCCAGACTCAGTGCCCGCTTGGGAGTGGGCTCGGCTCCCATCTGCCCTGTGTACCTTGTGCCGCTGTCTCACACTGCTGCCCACCCTCGCAGACAGACCCGCTATGCTCAGCAATCAGTGGAAGCCAGAGGGCCTCTCAGCTTTCCTGCTGGCCTCTCCCTGGGCCGAGAGGGAAAGCGGGTATGTGTAGGAGGTGCTGGTTCCTATCTTTCAGGGCATGAGTCTCGGGGGTGACTGATTCGCCCCGGACCAAGCAGACAGAGCAGGGAGAGGGAAGGACAGAGTTTATTTTTACAGGGAAGAGGGTGGGGAGGGTGTGATCTTGGCCATGTAGGACCCTATGCCAATAAATAGACCTGCATCAGTCAGCCTGTCTCTTCCTTCGGTTCTGTTTACATTTATCCATTTTCCCATCCCACTAATATTAAGCAACTGCTATGTGCCGGGCATTTGTCTAGACACTCATTCACTCACTCACCAGAGACGGAGGACTGAGATTTGAAGCCCTGAGCAGACAGAAAAAGAGAGGCAGGGTGGAGGACTGGAATGCAGCTGCTCCGAAACCGAGTCTGGGTAGCATCTGGGTCTGGGCACTTAGGAAGATGAGTGGCCCTTACCCTGCTGGGGAGGGAGGCCCTAACCACAGGAGCCCCAGCCCCTACTTGTGGCTGAAAAGGCAAGCAGTTGCTTGTGCTCTCAGAGGCTCAGAGCTCCTGAAAGTCAGGGATTCCACCTACACAATTATCAAGACCCACACCCTGCCAGGCAGACTGCAAAGGCCCTCCACCCTTAAGAGGGAAGGAGAAAAAAGAACCATTTGTCCAATATCTCTTGTGTTCTAGGCACCTATGCTGAGCCACTCATTTCCTTATTCATTCACCCATTTATTAGCTCATGCATTCATAGTTTTTTTTAAAACGATATTGGTCACCAACAATGTGTCAGGCACAAGGGACACAAAGATGAATCAGATGATTTCTTCCCTTTGGTGACCGTTCTTCTGCTTCATTTTTATCTTCATGAGCTCACCTAATCTTCACAGTAACTGTATTCATCAGCTTTCCCACTGCTGAGACAGACATTTGACACCTACAACTTAAAGGAGGAGAGATTGAATTTGGCTTATGGTTTCAGCAGATCCAGTCCATGGCAGGTTGGCTCCATGGCAGAGACATCATGGTAGAGGATGTGGCAGAGCAAAGATGCTTAGTTCATGTCGACTGGGAAGCAGAGCAGGAGAACCATATCAGAAAGGAAGGGGGCCAGGGGACCACATACAGTACCCAAGATCGAGCCTCCATAGCACACCCAGATACAACGAGAGTTTACTTTACTAACCAGCTAGGCATTTCTTAGCCCAATGAAGATGACACATCAGAATTAACAATCACAGCGCTCTAGTCATCATCAAGCAGATCCAACCCTAATCACATCGTTGCATCATTGCATTTCAAAGAAATCTGGATTGGAATAGAGGTTCTGATTAATTGTGGAGCTTGAGCCTGTTCTCTATTGAGATCCAGTTTCTTCATCTGTAAGATGGGCAGTGTCTTAGTCACTTCCTTGTCGTTAGGACAGAAACTCCCAAATGAAATGAGCAGAAGTTTATTGTGGTTCACAGTTACAGTCTGCAGTCAGTTGGCTCCCAGGCAGCAGTTGTGCGGCCGGAAGCACCAAGAAGGAAGAGCTGCTTGTAGCATGGCCTGATGGCAGCCAAGAAGCAGAGAGAGAAGTGGGGCCAGGCCCAGAGTGAGCCTCCTCTTCCAACCAGGCCCTACCTCCTGACAAGTGAGCCAGCTGTACTGTGGTTCAGTCTCCTTCCAAAAGCCCTGCCTAGGAGGACATATGGGTGCGAGAGGCTTTTTTTTTTTCCTTTTGTCTTTTTGGGACCGGGTCTCGCTCTGCAGTTCAGGCTGGCCTTGAGCTCACTTTGTAGCCCAGGCTGGTCTCGACCTTGCCGTGATCCTCCCCACCTCAGCCTCCCGAGTGCTGGGATTACAGGCCTGCACCACCACGCCCAGTTTAGCATGATGCTTTTGAGGGACATACTTGATCTAAGCTGTAAGAAGCAAAATGGTAGTGTTCTGTCTGACTTCTCACTAAAACTCAGTGCTCCCCAAGGTGCAGTTGGGGGTGCTCGTCTTGTTCAAAAGGGGAAAAGTGAGAGTTTGACTGAGATTGCTGCTGAGTCCTTGGCCTTTGGGGGATGTCCCTAATGTGTTCCATGCCCTGCGTGTATCTTGCCCCAGCTCTCAGCTATCCCCACAAAGAGCAGTCAGTGGGGCCATGGCACGTTACATGGTAGCACTGGTGGCTCACCAAGTGAAGGACATTTCTTTCACTGTACTCAAAAGGAACAGTGTAGCCATATGTGGTGGTGCATATCTGTAATCCCAGCACTTGGGAGGCTGAAGCAGGAGGATCACAAACTGAATGCCAGCCTGGGCTACATAATAAGTTCAAGATCAGCCTGAACTGCATAGTGAGACCCTGTCTTTTTTTTTTTTAAGTGAATTCATGGGCTTAGCAAATGCCAGAACCCAGAGATATTAAATGATTTGTGGAGTCTGGGTATGGAACAGTGGATGAGATTTAGAATGCCAGAGAGATAATGATTGAAGACAGAGTTGGCAGGATAGAGCTTCACCCTTCCTGATGCCTGATTTCAGAGGCCAGCTTAGGATCCTGACCAACTGAGCAGTATGGCATTAAAACCTCATATTTGCAAAAAGGTGAAAGTGTCAAGTAGTAATACTAATTACCAGCTTTCATTTATCAAGTCCCTATTTTTTTTTTGCTTAAACCTGTGTTAAGCACTTTAAAGATACTCTCTCATTAAATGCCCACAGCAATTTATAAGGTGATTTTACCATTGTCTGTATTTCACAAACAGGGAAACTAAGGAATACACTGCTCTCCATGTCAGATAAGTCAAATTGCATTTAGGTTTGCAACTCAGATGCTCTTAATCACCACCAGTTTGTCCTCGACATCGTGATGACAGTTTAGACTCTAACACAGGCATCGGTCTTCTGGCCACATTCATCACGTTTATGAGTGGAGCCATCACTGACCCTAGGTGCATTTCCATGCTTTCCTGGGCAGGGAGTGGTGACAACCAGGCAGCTGCAGGAAGCCTAGACACACACTGAGCTGAAGCAAAGCCAGGCAGTTATCTGTTTGCTGAGAACTCTGCAGGTGCTTGGTTGCAGAGGCAAGGTGAGGTGAGCATCCGTGACAGATGTAACCTCTGTCCTCACAGTCCCTCAGGCTGTGGATGTGCATTTGAGATATGTTCTGGTGTGTTGAGGAGGAAGGGGAAATAAAGGACTGTGCTTCTGCATAGACACACAGCAGCAATTACTGCTAAAGTGCTGGGCCATCTCCTGCACTATCCCCCTGGGAAGTGTAATTCCTATCCTCAAGAAGGTAGCATGCCAAGAAACATGGTTTTACCCTTGGTAGCACTTTAGAAACATCAGGCTGAGAGAGTCCCTCATAAAAGCAATTTCAGTGGGCTATCACAGATCACAAATGGAGAATCCTGACAATTTTCCAATTCCCAGCTCTGGGCTCCAGAGAAAGTCCCCAGAATCACTATTGAACATGAAGATGACTGGAGAGGAGTGCAAAGCTATTCATTCATTCATTCATTCATTCATTCATTCATTTGTTCATTTGCTAAGTCTTTGTGAAGGCCTGCCACAAGCCAGGTATTAGGCTGGCTACTAGGTATACAATGATGAGACACACTTCCTTGCCCTCCAGGAGCTCAGAGTATAGACAGGGAGAGGTATGAGTGCACAGGGAAGAAATGAATAACCTGAACGGGAGGGTAGCGTAAGGATCTGAGACAGGTGATACTGAGCTGGAGTTCAGGGCGCGGGAGAATTTACTAGCTGAAAATAGTAAAGAGCATTCCATGCAGAAGGAATGGCAATGTGAAAGGGCAAATCAGCTTGAAGGGCAAGGCCATGTTTAGAAATGTGAAGATGATACAGACGAGGGTAAATGAAGGGGATGTAATGGGGGATGAGAGATTGGAGAAGAGCAGTGGTAACAGTGGGCATCAAGAGGAGACTTGTAGGATTTGCTGTCAGTTCTGGGCGTTAACAGGGATGGCCACGCAGCAATCTGGCTGTTTGAAGAATACCATGCAAACAAAGCACCAGGCCAGTGGCAGTCATGCTGCGCTGCGTGCAGCCAGGTGGACGTGTAATTATGTAAGTGATGGCTTTGAGTTGAATGGGCCTCAGAGGAGTAGAGGCATCCATAAGATACACTGTTCTAGGGGCTGGGGATTTAGCTCAGCTGCGCAAATGCTGGCCTGGCAAGTGTGAGGTCGTGAGTTCGAGATACACCGTTCTACATCTCACACCAAGTTTGGGGAGCAGCATGGCAGGCTTACAGGTGCAATTTGAAGGAAGGATAGAGGAAAGGGCAAGTAGTGGATTGGTACCTGATTGGAGAGCAGTTTGACCACAGAATTGGGAGTTTGGCCAAATGGTAGGAAGGAGTAGTTCTGGGACAGCAGTCTGACTGAAATGAAGCTTCAAGCAGGACATCGATATTATCAAGGATCCTTGGAAATAACTACCAGACGTTTGGATTTGACAACAGGCTTGGAAGCTTGAGTGCGTGGAGGAGAGGAGAAAGGGGAGAAAGGGGTATGGGCAGGTGTTTTATTTAGCCTGGTAGATACAAAGTATTTGGAAAACAAAATGACAACTGCTCCCTTTCTAATTGCAGGGCATCTAGTGAGGCACACTCTATACGTTGTCTCATTTTGTTTTCAAAATAACTTACAGGGGGCATAGTTTATTACTCACATTTTACATTGGTAGAAGCCAGGCTGAGAGAGGTTAGGTAGCTTACCTAGGTGTCACAGCTGGTAAATGACAGAATTTGGCTTCAGACACCAGATCTGTCTGTCTTTAAAGTTTGCATTCTCTTACCCTCCCAACTTTTCATTTTAGAAAATTTAAAACCAAGCACCAAGTTGAAAAACAGGACAAGACTTTGTCATGTGGAGTCACCAGCTAGTTAATGGGCTGTGCTTCGTGCCACAATATCCACCTCATCTCCAAGGTGCTTGTTTTTTTTTTTTTTTTTTTTTTTTTGGTGCTGGGGATTGAACTCATGACCTTGCACTTGCCAGGCAGGCGCTTATGCCACTGAGCTAAATCCCCAACCCTTTTTGTTGTGTTTTTTGAGACAGAGTGTTGCTTTGTAGTTCAGGTTGGTCTCAAACTTGCAGTGATCCTCCTGCCTCAGTCTCCTGAGGGCTGGGATTACAGGTGCTCTCTGCCCCCCCCCC
>RJWT010052906.1:0-10490 GCA_004365215.1 Cuniculus paca | reverse complement strand
TGAGGTTGCTGATGATCTTTGTTGTGAGAATGAGTACCACACGAGGGGAAATCTGTGATTTCACAGGATAGTAAATGGTGGCAGAATCAGTTCTACTTTCTTTTTGTTCACTTGGAAAATAGTTATTGACTACTCACTATGGGTAGCACTATGCCTATCACTTAAGATGATTTTGTATTTATACTCTTTGCCTTCCCCTTCTGTGTAGTTTCCAATAGTCATAAGCGGAATTTTAGAATAGGGGTTGCAATCCTGGAGGATGTGGACCTAGGCTTTCTTTAATTCTAAAACAGTTCATTGGGTACTCAAAAAAATCATGACGAAGGCAAAAAACAAACAAACAAACAAACAAAAAAACAAACCAAACCTCACTGTATCCTCATTTTACAGATGTGAAAACTACCAGGCAGGGGAGAGGGTAGGTGCCTGCCAGGAGTCATGCGAGTAGAAAGGGTAGACCTGGAGCTTGAATTGTGGCTTTTCCGACTCCCACTTCCCCTTCTTTCTGCCACACTGCCTCCCAGGTGACTTTCCTGGGGACCATAGAAGTAGCGAGCTCCCTTGTTGCATTGTGGATATAATTTGATTTTGATGAAATGTGATTTATATGCACATCTTCAGAACAAAGGGTCGCCTGTTGTTGAAGCAGGGTACACCTGTGCTGCAGAGAGAAACACTGACATCCATATGATGTCATAAAAAATGCCTCAGAGGAAAAGGCAGAGTCCTGTTTTCAAAATGAAGTGGTATCTGCAGCGAACAGAGCCAAGCCTAATTACGGAACAGCGGACTCTGTCCCCCAAGGTCTGCACGCTGAATTATCTTACCAGTCTTCAAAAGGCCCCAGGAGAGGTGGGGATGAAAAAAGGCTGTGCAAAATAGGCTCGGTAATGCGGATGCAGCACTACGTTAATTCTGAAAAAGACTTGGGGACCACACCTTTGGTTTTTTGCTCTCAAGTACCTTGCCAACCATTGCTTTGGGTTTCCTGCCGTTCCCAGAGACGTCGCTAGATTTTGTATTTTTCAGGGCACCCAGACCCTGTCTGGCTTTCAATAAATGTTTGGTAATAACAATAACACAGAAGTGAATGTTTATTCAGATGGAAACGAACATGGATGAGATAACATTCTAGATTTTTGTTTCCCACCCCTAGGATTGTGGGTTTAAGCAACAAGGGGAAAGAACAGACCTAATACACATTTGTGTTGTGGATAGAGATTTGTAACCCTCACCTTGGGTGGGTTCTTTACTGTTTATAAATGCTCTCACGCATATTAGCTGCCTTAATCAAACAAAACGCCTATAAAGTGAGCAGGACATATAATTATGTCATTTTACAAATGAGACTCAAAGAGATTAATCAATTTGCCTTATGTTATAGTAATTGAGCTTGTTTGAATTTCAGCTAGGCTTGGTGATGGTAGCTTTTTTTCTTTTTCTTTCTTTCTTTTTTTTTTTGTGTGTGTGTGACAAGGCCTTGTTATGTAGTTCAGGCTGGCCTTGAACTTACTATATAGCCCACACTGGCCTCAGACTTGCAGCAATCCTCCTGCCTCAACTTCCCGAGTGCTGGGATTACAGGTCATTTTGTTTATAAATTCACTCAAACCACCTAGTGTGGAGATTCTTCTTTGACTAGAAAGTAGGCATCCCTTTGAAATCCTTTATTCTGTAGCATGGTACAGTGGTTTGACTGCAAGTTCTGCCCACTACTTGTATGCATATAAATTTGGTCAAGGCATTTAACCTACCCAAGTCTTAATTTCTGCAGGACAATCAGGACTTTTGGATTCTGTGACAAAAACTCAAGCTGAACTGGTTTGGATCCTGGGGAAGATTCACTGGTGGAAGTAACTGAAAAGTCAGGAATATAGCAGAACACATAGGAGCAGAGGTCTTGTTATAAGCAAGGTTCTTCTCTCTGTTATTCTGCCTCTCATGAACCTCAGTCTGTTTCTCTCCCACTACTCAGTAGCCTGAGTAAAGAAGATAGGTCCTCACTGTTGCGGGTGGGCGTTATCTAATCCACTGTGGATAGAGCAAGAGGGCAGGGCAAATTCACTTTCTTCTTGAACAGGAGCATCCATTTCTCTCCTGCCTTTTGATATTGGAGTTTCTGGTTCTTGGGCCCTTGGCCTTCAGACTCCGAGGATTAGACCAGTAGCAGCTGCCCCTCCTGAGTCATCAGGCTTTGGACTCACACAGAGTTACTCCACTGGCTTTCCTGGACTCTGGCTTGTGGACGCAATATCTGGGGACTTCTCCATTTCCACAACTCCATGAGCCAATTCTCATAATAAATCTCTTCTTATAGCTGTATATCTTATTGGTTCTGTTTTTATGGAAAACTCTATTACAACTCAATATTTCCCCAGCATCTTAAATTTAATGGACAAAATCCAAGTTATCATTTTCTACCTCAAACTTGCTTTTCCTCATCCCAGTCAAGGGCCTCTCCTTCCACCTGACTGTCCAGACCAGATGGGCTTCACCTTCAACTTCAATTTATTGCTCTGTGTTTCCAGCCTGATCACATTCGAATAATTATGAGAGCAGTTCTAGCTTTATCATCTACCAGACACTTCTAATTCTCTCGTTTCTCTTTATTGTTATCTTTGTTTTGGCTTTCAGCTCTCATTTATTTGTTTGATTAGAGGCAGGCTATCACTATGTAGTTCAGGCTGGCCTTGAACTTGTGGTGATCCTCCTGCCTTAGTCTTCCCCCATTCTGGGGTTACAGGTGTGTGCCACCCTGCCAGCTTCATCTCCTTTTTAAATTAGACCCACGACTCTACACTGCTGCCAGAGAAGTTTTTCTACATTGCAAATTTCTTCCCCAATAAAACTCTTCAGTGACTTTTGAATGCCAAAAATCCTTTTGTGGTGCCATGTTCTGATTTTGAACTATATAGAATTCTCCCCAACAGCATGCTTTCTTATATCTTATATTAAAATGTGCCTAGCATGTAGTAGTTCTCTTGATTATATATTGAATTAATTAATTAGTTAATGAACAATAATGTGTGGCCATGGCAATGCTTACTGTTGAGATCACCTATTATTATTTTCCATTTTGCTCGTAAATTGCCAATCTTATTATATTGATCTTGGTTCAATCAAAGGCCAGCATCTTCTTGTGCTGAAATATTTATTCTCACAGGTAAAAATCACCCTGACGGTCATGTTATAATTACTCTTGGATAAAAAGACATCTAGTTCTATGGTTAGTGGTCATAGCTGGTCCTGGGCATAGACAGAAAGGGAAACATCATCCCGGGGAATGTCGGTGCTGCCCTAAAGAGCACCGCTGTTGTAATTTCTTCTTTGTCTCCGGAAAGACTGGATATGCCACCTACAACAGGAGACAGTTTATCTAGCCCTTTTTGTTGGAACAGATAGATGAATCTATTATGGAAGTTTACTGTTGCCTTGGCTGGCAGAGAATGTTTAGTTCTAGATTTGAGGGAAAGTGACATGGCTTGCGATTAAGAGAAAAGTGAGACATACGTCAGCGTGGTGCTATAGAGGGAAGAACGAGTGGCGGGAGCCCGGCAGGCCGTGAGGGGCTGTGACCTAGAAGCCAGACCAAGAGGGCCAGAGGCTCAGCACTAAGATGAAGACTTGGGGTGCATGCTAACAGGCAACGACTGGAGTGGGGCAGAGCAGGAGCAGCAGGGAAAGCACCAGAGTAGGAGACTTACATTCTAGGCTGGTATCTACCACGAGCTGCTCCTGGCCGTGTACCATACTTTTAGCTAAAGCTCATGTTTCTCAGGGCTTTGTCCAGGGTACATTGGGGGAAATGACTATTAAATCAGATTAATTGTGCTGGAGCGCATTGTAATTTCTAAAGCTATGACATACAACTGTGTAGTTAATACTTATAAATTATAATTGTAATTGTAAAACTTTCTAGAATTTATTCTTGTGGGACTTTAAAACTTTGCTGTTAGGAAATGCACATATTAAGCTCTGAGATAAATTTATTTCATTATTGAAAAAGCCAGTATGAAGTTGATTGTGAAGAAATTTGATCATTTTATTGTGTCTTGTTTCTGTTCTTTATAAAGACATGAATAATGAGTAAGTTTTACCTTTTTATTATGCTTTAAAAGTCTTTCTAGAACTGGAGTTTTATGGTAGGTCAGTGGTAGAGCACTTGAGTTCCTGTGTTTGGTCCCCAATACTGCCCCCACAAAAAAAGTTTTCTAGCAGAAGTTTGTATATTTGAAATTTTGTTTTAAAGACCCAAGTATAATTATTTTTTTTTTGGGTCAAGCCTAAACTTCTTTTAAAAGGCAATACTTAGAAAGTCTCTTCTCTCTCTCTACTATTCTAGGGATTGAACTGAGGGCCTTCACACTGAACTACACCCCCAACCTTTTTAAATGTTTAGACAAAGTCTTGTAAAGTTACTGAATTTCCCAGGTTGGACTCAAACTTCTGATTCCTTGCTTTATCATCTAAGAGAGCAGGGATTACAGGCATTTACCACTATGAAATTTTTCTAAAAAGATAATACTAGAATTTGAGGTTCATTGCTCATTATTTCCTACTAGATCAGATTAACAAAAAAGAAAGGAAGGTGAGTGTGATTAACTGAGCACATTTTTTTCTTTGAAAGCAAAGAATCATAAGGACCTGTTCCTGTAAAATAGAGGACTCCATTTTTCACATCTAAATCTATTTTGTATTTCTGATTGGCAAAGGACTGAGTAAATCCCCATAAGATCCGATTACAGCAAGTTCTTGGACAAATGCTTATCTCTAATTAATAGTATTTTCATCCACGCTAATTTTGTGGTTGTATGACATAGCTTTGTAAATTGTATCATACCCTGGTAAAAATGAACTGATTCAATACAGTGATTTCCCCAGTGAATTTGGGGATAGTCCCAAGGATAGAATCCAGAGAGTTAGCTGATGTTATTTGGGAAAATGGTTTTTACGGTCAATCCAGGAACATGTCATCAGATTTCTTGCACAGATTTGTTTCTGGGAGATGGAAACTGATCCCTTGCTGTGATTAACCTTTGGCTCTAAAAGTTCTTGAAATTTTGTGTCTGTTTATGGACAAAAGGAAACGGTGAGGCGTCAGCATTTCTGCAGTCATTCCAGTCGCCCCTTCTCTAGGACGAAAACAGATGCAACTCGGTTTACATTTTATGCTGGTTCATTTTTCCTCCCTTGGTTTCTGTTTTATTGTGTAACCAGCAGAAACAGGTCATTTTATGTCCTCTGCAACCAAAGATGAGTTCCCATTTGTTCCCATGACTCCCACAGACATCACGAGACCCCTGTCCCCTCTGCTGTGTCCTCGACAATCCCAGGGCTGTCCAGTTGGCCTAGGGTTTGCAGCAGGAGCAGTAACAGCAGTCCTAGGTGCTGGTGAGAACATTTTGCTTCAGAGATCATGGGTGAAAGAGGTCTCTCATTAAACAGCTCTGTGTGTCATTTTTCACAGATTCCCTCAGCTAACGGGCCCGAGGAAAAGAATGCAGAGACCCTAGGTTCCTCCCCACTCAAGACCTGTGAACTTATCCTCTGAACCAGTGAGTTAACTCTGTGAGCTTTAAGCCCGTACTATTCATCACTTTCTACACCACCACCCTACTTAACTAGTATTAAGGGAAAAGCACTTTAATATCACCTTGCTTTTACCTCACCCCCAGTCTCCTAAGTCTTCAGTATTACAATGAGGTTTAAAGTCATTTTGTTTTTGTTTTTGTTTTTAGTTTGCAGGCAAGTCATGCAGAGGTGTTTGTTCCCTGGTGGGTGGTAAGCTGAAGTCTAATTTTATTTTCATTTTTAAGATCTGCTTGCAGGCTTAATGTGTGGAATTAGGTTTTCATCAATAAAAAGTAATTGCACAACCACATACAGTATGCCTGATTTATTTTAAAAGAATTGTGAATAGAAAAATCTGGCAGTGCCTCTCTGTTGTTCTGGTATATCACTTAATTTTTTTTGTTCAAAAAAACCTTCTCTAGTTTTGAATATCCCTTTGTACATAATAGGTGATATATAAAGTTTCCCTAGAATCTCAAATGTAAATTATACCAACAATATGTTCTTTTCAGAAATGTGCTTTAGAATAGCCTTTACATATTTTTAATGATGAGCTCATCTCTTTCTTAGATCTTTCATATAATTATAGACATTTTTTTGGGTGGTGGTGGTGGTGTTGGAGATTGAACCCAGGGGCACAAACTGTTAAGCACACACTATACCACTGAGTTAGATCTCCAGCCCCTAGAGACACCTTTTAAAAAATGAAAAAGTACCTGCCTCTTTGTTAAATGAATCAGCAAATGAAGATTTCGAAGGAAGATGACATCCATCCTCCATCAAATTCCATAATACGGCCTTGGACCAGATTGCTTTTAGCCCTGCCAGAGGATTTATAATCCCTGGAGGGAATCTCTTGAATTTGGCAAATTCCTCCTGTGAATGGAATGACATTCCTATGGCAGTGGGTAGGTGGGAGTATTCCAATACAATTTACTCAGTTTGGACATTGTCAGGGATCCTAAGGGCTTTGCTCTTGAAACCAAATAAATCACTCAGCTTTGCAAACCCAGGAGGACCAGAAAGAGAGTCACCCCCAAGCCCCCAAGGAAAACAGGGACATTTAAGGAGGACAGAACAACCCCTTCCCTCTGTCTTTTTATGTCATTCCAGCACCATTTATCTTTTCCCACTTGAACTATTTCACTATACCAAATGTGGTAGGGACTGTAGCTAAAGAATACTGATTAAACCTGAGGGAGCCCCTAGGGGCAAATGTAGTCTTGAGTCTCCCTCTGGTGGATAGTTATGGCAATCCCAGAACTCTTCGGTAAGTTAAGTGATAGTTTCAAAAATGAATTGTCAAAGAATATACAAAGGCAGGTCAAAAAATGCAGTGTGGGTTTAAATAAAAAATTGTTAAATTAATAGACACATTGCTATTAACCTCCCTCAAAATACTTCCCCTCGCTTCAAACAGGCTTATCCCATTGTTCTTGTCAGTTTCTGAGGCAATTCTGGAAGTCCTCTTTTATGAGTGTCTTTATGAGGTGGGTAAGTGTCAAAAATTCAGTGAATGTTCATGAAGTCTCTGCCTACACCAATGTCTCCAAGATTTCTACCTATTTTTTCTTCTAGTAAATTTAGTGTTTCTATTTTAATATTGAGATCTTTGATCCATTTTGACTTTAGTTTAGGGCATGGTGATAGACAAGGGTCTAGTTTTAGTCTTTTGCACATGGAAAGCCAGTTTTTCCAACACCATTTATTAAAGAAACTATCTTTCTTCCAGTGACCATGTTTGCCTCCTTTGCCAAAGATGAGGTGGCTGAGTGTGTTTGGAGTTGAGTCTGCATCCAGGGGAAATACTACAAAGAATCAACAAATGGGATCTCATCTTATTGAAGAGATTTTACACAACAAAAGAAATCACCAACAGAGTGAAAAGACAACCCACAGAGTAGGAAAAAAATCATAGCCAGTTGTCCCTCAGACAAAGGACTAATGTCTGGAACATACAAATAATTAAAAAGATCAGGCCCCTAAAATTCAAAGACCCAATCAAAAACTGGACTTCTGAGATGGATACACACTTCTCAGATGAAGAAATACGAATGGAAAATAAATACATGAAAAAATGTTCAACATTACTGGTCATTTGAGAGATGCAAATTAAAACAACACTGAGATTCCATCTCACCCTAAAAAGATGGTTATCATCAAAAAAATCAACAGATAACAAATGCTGGTGGGGCTGTGGGAAAAAAGGAACCTTCTCGACTGTTGGTGGGAGTGTAGACTGGTGCAGCCACTGTGGAAATCAACATGGAGATTCCTTAAAAAGCTAGGTTTATAGGTTCCATTTGATTCAGCTATTCCTGTTCTGAGTATCTTCCTGGAAGAATTAAAAACATCATAACTCAGTGATATATGTGCACCCATGTGTATAGGAGCACATTTTTTAAATTTTAAAATGAAGAAAGGAAGAAAAAATGAAGATGATGATAGAGAATTTCAAAACAGAATAATAGGGGCTTAACAATGCTTAATATGTTGTATATTGTTTTCAAAGTAATTGTTCAGCTCTCTCTCCTTCTCTCTCTTTCTCTCTCTCTCTCTCTATATATATATAATCTTTTCCCTTGTTTCTTTCTTTTCTCCTTTCCCTCATCCCAATTGTTTCTTCTCTTTTTAGCCATTTCCTCCCCTTTCACTTTCACAATATCTATTGTACATTTTAGATTCCACTAACTCCTTCAGTTTTTTATACTAGGGGGACAACACAATGTTCACACTAGTGAGTCTGAACCATTTTACCCTTGAGCATGATCTCAAGTTGCATCCATTTACCTAAAAGAGCCTCGAGATTATCCTTCTTTATAGCTGAGTAGCACTCCATTGCATAAAAATGTTGTGTCTTTCTTGTCCATTCTGCGGTTGGTGGGCAAGCTACCCCTGGTTATTTTGGGTTATTGTTTTCTTTGCTTTGAATTTTAGTCTGTGAATTTCCATTTGAGTTAAATGTGTTTCTTGTGTACAGTATATTGATGGATTTTGTTTCCTGATCCACTCTGCCTGTGTTTTTGTTGGTGAATCGAGGCCATTTACATTAATGGTTATGACTCATATGTATTGGCTTGTCTTTGTCATTTTATTTTCCTGCTGTTGGTTCCCTATTTTTCCCCTCTGTTTAATAACTTGCCATCCTTGGTGATTTTTTTCTGTTCTTGTCCTTGGAATTGTGGTAATTTTTATCTCTTTCTAGAAGATCCTTCAGTACTCTTTGTAGGATTGGTTTGGTGGTCATGAATTTCTTCAGTTGTTCTTTGTCATGAAAGTATCTTATTTTTCCATCAATTTTGAAAGATAATTTTGCAGGGTATATCAGTGTGGGCTGGAAGTTGTTTTCTTTCAGGATTTGAAATACTTCACTCCAAACTCTTCTTGACTTGATGGCTTGTATTGAAATGTGTGCCATGATTCTGATGGATTTTCCCTTATCGATGATCTGTTTGTTTTCTCTAACAGCTTTTAATATTTTGTTCTTGTGCTGAATTTCTGAGCTCTTGATTATTATATGTCTAGGTGTAGATTTATTTTGGTTTTGGCTAGTTGGGGTTCTGCATGTCTCACTTATCTGCATGTCAGGTCTTTTTTCCATGCTTGGGAAGTTTTCTGCTATTACTTCTATAAATAGTCTTTTTATGTCTTTTGTGTTAACTCTTGCTTTTTCAATGACACCTGTCACTCCTAAATTATTTTTGTTTGCATTGTCTTGCAGCTGTTTAACTGTTATTTCCAGGGTTTGTTTTTTTTTTTTTGTACTGGGGTTTGAACTCACAATCTCATGCCTGCCAAGAAGGCACTTATGCTGCTGAGCTAAGTCCCTGGCCCTTCTTTGTTATTTTTAAGAGATCTTGCCTTTCATGATAGCTTCAATCCTGTCTTCAAGGTCTGAAAGTTTATCTTCAGCCTCATTCAAGCAGCTTTGCCAGCTTTCAGTGGAATTTTTAATTTCTTGACTATCTCTTTGAATCTGTTTCATGCATTCTAATTCTTCCTTATACTGTTCATTCAAGCTTTCCATCATTTTCCTATGCTCTTCTTTTTTTTTTTTAATCTATATCTTCTTTAGATATGTTCAACAATTCTTTCATTATGGCCATCATTTCTTCTTTTACCTGAGATATTATTTCTGATGATTTCTTTTACAACCTTATGAAGTTGTTTCTTTACTTCAGTTGCTTTCATTTCAGAAATTTCAGGTGTGTGTCTTCCAATGCCGTCTATGTCTATGTCTATGTCTATGTCTATGTCTATGTCTATGTCTATGTCTCCTGGACTTGTTCTGTGTGGGCTGGAGGTCTGAGATTGCATTTTGTTCCTTCATCTTGACATTTTCCTGGGTTCCTCCAGATGGGCCAGTTGTGGGGTCCCAGATGCTACCTGCATTGGCTGCCCACCCATGGTGTAGGGGAATGGGGCAGACACCTGAGTTTCTCTGAATCTAGATTCCTGGAGAGGTGTGGAGCACAGGGCAGGCTTCTCCAAACCCACTCCATTACACTGAGACTCCCCAGATAGCAGCTTGTGGGTGTGCAGGGTTGTGGCTGGCTAGCTACATAATTTGTAACAGCTAAATCTTGGAAAAAACCCAAATGCCCATCAACAGTGAAATGGATAAAAAAAGATGTAGTATTTTTATACAATGGAGTACTATTCAGCCATAAAGAGGGATAAACTTGAGACTTTTACAGGTAAATGCATGTAACTCAAGACCATACTCATAAGTGAAATAAATCATACCCACATGTGTAAACATCATATTGTTTCAGTAGTGTAAGAAACTGAAAGAGTAAATAAGGACCAAAAGATGTGATAGATATTATGAATTTGGAAGAAACTGTTCAAAAGAAAAGAGAAACTGTGATGGGGAAAGGAGAAAGGAAGGAAGGGAAAAGGAAAAAAATATATATATA
>RJWT010052905.1:0-10478 GCA_004365215.1 Cuniculus paca | reverse complement strand
TTTTAAGGTGCCCTGCCTGTTTATGGCAGCTTTTCTTGTCTTCGCTCATGTCCTTATGACGTGGCGTTAGACCCACCGGTTTAAGGTGCGCCCTGCCTGTTTATGGCAGCTGGGGTCCCTTTTTACGGGAAATCCCCCCTGGGTATCGCGTCCGATACCCCCCCCTTACTCTGGTCTCTGGCCAGAGCGTGCACACTAGGGCTTACCTCTGTTGGTTCCCATGGCTCCCATGATGGTGCCGATGTTCCCCGTACGGGCCACCACTTGACCGGCGCAGAGTGAAGACACACGCAGACACGGGAGCCCTTCTGGGGGCGAGCCCCCGGGAGCCCCCTCGAGGCTCGTTTATTGTTATATATCTCGTAGGCTAGCCCAATCAGGTAAGGACACCTCAGAATAGGGAGCCAATCATCTATTGCCTGCTCACCCAAGAGCTCAGCCAATCAGGGGCTGCCAAGACTCCTAAGTGACTCAGCACTGTATAGTATGTTGTGTGCCTGCGCCCAACACCTAGCATGGGGACAGAAAGCCCTGTATAAGGCTTTCTTCTATGCTTCTGTGAAAAACATCGATGCCATGTTTTGGCTGAGATGTCGGTCTTGTAAATACTTAAATCTCACAAAGGATGCTTTATGGGCTCAAATTGGGTCATCCTATCTTTGGATGAGATGTCTGTTTAGTAAATATTTAAGTCTCACAAGGGGTACTTTATGGGCTCAAATTGGCCCTCTTGTGTTTGTGTGGGATATCCCACTTTAAGGAGCCAAGATCTCTCTCTCTCTCTTTCTCTCTCTCTGTAGGCCTTAAGATGAGCCATGGCAAACCTCATAGACTACACCCTGCAGATTTCACCAACTTCACCACTAGGATATTTCCTTGATTAATGGGAAAGGTTTGATCTTGCCAATTTAAAAAAGAACAGTTTATCCACTATTGCAATGTGTTTTGGATTCAATATGAATTAGGAAATGGTGGGAGATAAGCTGGCAGTTTATATTATGACACTATTTTTTAAATTAAATCATTTCTGCTTAAAACACAGAAAATGGAATTAAATCCCTTATGTTTAAGCTTTTGTGACCTTTTATCTAAGAAAATGCCCAGAAACTATGGCATTTAGAATGCCCCCTGAGGAAAAGAGAATCATTTTTGATGATTCTGTCCTAAGATCCCCACCTGTGTATCAGAGGGATATGGGTCTCCTCTGACAGTTTAATGAAGACAATCACTCTTTGACCTTCTCCTTATAGCCCTCATGCCAGTAAGTCAGGTCCATCCCCTCCAAGTGACTAAGAACTCCACTAGAGCCTAGTGCCCCAGAGGATCCCAGTATCCTCAGCTCCCTCATCATGATCTTCAGACAGCCTTAAGTCCCACTGCGTGCACGCAGAAAGGTTTTAACTTGTCTTTTTGAGATAGAGTTTTACTATGCAGTTTAGGCTGGCCTTGAACTTACTTTGTACCCCAGGATGGCCTCAAACTTGCAGTGATCATCCTGCCTCAGTCCTAGGAGTGCTAGGATTATAGGCATGCACCAGCACATCTGCCATGAAAGGCATATTTGAACAAGATTATTATGCAAAATATACAAAAATAACTTAGAACTCAATAACAAGAAAAGTTATTTAAAAAAATATAAGTACTAAAAAGTGACCAAAAGATCCGAGAGACACTTTACCGAAGAATATGTATCAGTTAATCTTGATCACCAACTTGACTGGATTAAGAGACTCCTGGAGCAGTGAATGGATTGGGAGGGCACTAAGCTTATCAATAGGTGAACCCATGGATGGGTTCATAGCTGAACGGGCTATTAGGAGGTCGGGCTTAGTTGGAAGAAGTGGATCATGAGGGCATAACCATGGGCACTCATTCTGTTCCCTGAGTTCTTCTTTTCTGTCCTTTTTCTTTCTTTGTGCTTCCTGGATGTAATGAATTGAAGAACTTTCTTCTGCCATGATGCTTCTGCCTGGGAGACAGTTATTTATGGAGTGAAACCTCCGAAACCACAAGACAAAATAAACCTTTTCTCCTTTAAGTTACAGGTATTCTATCACAGTGATGGAAAAGCTGAGTAATCAAGAAAGTAGGTACCAGAAAATTGGGTCATTGCCTCCATTGACTATACGACTATGTGGCTCAGAAGTATTTGAAATCGATTTGTAGGTGGAATTTGGAAAAGTTTGAAGAGCTAGGCTAAAGAAAGCCTAAAATGCTGAGTCTCATGGGGGATTCTGATTGAAGCTCAGAAGAACAGAGCGTTGACTGGCACGAGGACAATAAAGGTCAGGCTAATGAAATTTCAGATGGGAGAGAAGGCTGTATTGAGAATTGGACTAGGAGCCATGCTTATTTCATTCTCACAAATAATTTGCATATATTTTGTTTATATCCTAAAACTTTATTAGGTAGAATTTTTAAATTCAACTAATTGATCTGGTAGATTGACAGGCTAAGGCAAGGATTGGGCTACATAGTGAGTTTAAATACAGCATTAATTATGTAGTGAGACCTTGTCTCAAAAACAAAAACAAACCTCCTTTCCCTAAAAAAACTAATTGATCTGGTGAAGAAAATTTGAAGGCCACCCAATATTTAGGCTGTAACATGAATGCTTGTGGCTGTTTTTTAAACCTAATTTATATTGAGAATTGGGAACAAAAAGCAGAGCAGAAAGATTTGAAAACTTAAGTTTTGGTGCTAAAATAACCACATGTAAAGATGGGACCAAAGGTGGTATGGATGCTGAAGAAATTAGTGCAATTAAAAAGAAACCAAGTACTTGTACAGGGATAAGTAAAAAGATGCCTTGAGGGCATCTTGGGAATCAGCAAGACCTCAACCATCACAACCTTTAAGGTGTCAAAGTGTAAACTTTTCATTTGAGAAGAGAGTTCCTGTTCAAGAAGGACATCTTTGGAACTGGTTCCCCAGAATTCATTTCACCATGCTCAGTTATCCCAGGCATTCAAAGGTGGCTGCAGTTATGGTCTAAGGGAGACCGGCTACTGCTTGTTGCTGTAGTCACCCTTGGTGATAGTCACATGGCAGTGGTTTTATAGCATGCAGAATGCCAGGGACAGGATCACAGAGGCTTCCATCCAAAATTCAGAGGAAGGTTGAGGAGGTCTAGATGGCATGAGTTGAGCTACTTCCCTTCATCACATCTTCTACTATAATATTCCTGCTTTGAAGCTGGCAAACCATGGACAAAAACTTCTGAAACTCTGAGTAAAATAAACCTGTTTTTTAAGTTGTGGATGTCAGGTATTTTGTCCCAGCAATGAGAAAGTTGACTAATACAGAAGATACACAGATAGAAATAACCATATGAAAAGATGCTTCACAGCATATGTCATTGGGAAAGGGGAAATTAATATGACAACGAGATACCACCACATACATTAGAATGTCCATTAGAAATCCAGAACACTGGCAGCATCATGTTGGTGAGGATATGGACTAATAAGAGAACTCACCTATTGTTGGTGGGAATATAAAATGGTATAGTCACTTTTAAGGACAATTCGGCATTTCTTGCAAAACTGAACATACTCCTACTACAACATCCAACAATTATGCTTTTTGTCATTTACTTTATTGAGTTAAAATCTGTTTTATCAGAATCCTGAATTTGGATATTTCTAGCAGTTTAAGTGCCAATAATTGCAAAACTTGAAAGTAACCAAGATGTCCTTTAGTAAGTAGATAAACTGTGGTACATTCAGGCAATGGCATAATATTCAATGCATATTACTAAGTGAAAGGAAATCTGAAAAGGTTGCACGCTTGTGTTATTCCAGTTAGATGACATTCTGGAAATGCAAAACTATGAAGACATTAAAAGGAGCAGTAGTTCTCAAGGGTTAAGAGAGGGGGAAGGATGGATATGTGGAATACTGAGGATTTTAGGGTAGTTAAGCTACTCTGTATGATACCACAGTGATAGATATACTTTGTTATACATTTGTCCAAATCCATAACATGTGCAACACCAGGAGTGAGCCCTAATCTAAAGTATGAACACTGGCGACAACAATGTGATAGTGTAGATTCATCAGCTACTTCAGAGTTGGGAATGTAAGTCAGTGATAGAGCATGTTCTTAGCATAGGCAGGGTCCTAGGTTTGATCTTTGGCATGGGTGTGGAGGAAAAGCTGTTGTAACTGCACCACTCTGGCAAGGAATATCGACAGTAGAGAAAACTTGTGCGTGTGTGTGTGCGTGCATGTGCTCACACTTGCACAGGTGTGTGTGGTAGATATATGTATGACAAATCTCTGTACCCTCTGTTCAATCTTGTGATGAGTCTAAAGCTGCTCTAAAATAATTTGTTAAAAAAGTTAAAAGATGCTAGTCCCCACTTTCTTTCATATTGGCAATTTACTTAATAAAGCATGTTATTTTTCAATAGTATTCATAATGGTAACTCTAGGAATTTTATCAGAAAGATTTATTTTACCCACATAATTAAAAATAATGGGCAGGCAGTACAACTGAAGATTTGAGTGTTTATGTGTCTTAGTCAAGATCACAGAGCTGGTAGGTAAAGAAATCACCCTGCCTAACTTGCTAACCCATTTGCACTGCTTCCATAAGCTTCTATGTATTTTTACAAAATTGTAGAGCCTTGGATTCATCTTAGCTGATGGGCTTTAAAATAGGCCAGGAACATAATCACATCTTTATAAGAAGTACTAATATGAGATTAACCTGATTTATTGTCTCAGCTTTGTAGGCCCCAACCTATCCCAGAAGCAATCTCCAGAGGGATAGCCTGTCAACTCAGTCTTTCATAAGAGACATCAGTGATGCCTAGAACTTACTAATAAATTCATTTTTTTGTTATGGTTTTTTTTTTCTTGGGTACTGGGAATTGAACTCAGGACCTTGCACTTGCCAGGCAGGCACTTATGCCTCTGAGCTATATCCCCAACCCAGTAAATCCATTTTAATAAGAACTTCATTGAAATAAAATTCACATACTATAAAAATACTATAAAATCTAAATTTTAATGTACACAGTTCAGTTGTTTTTAGTATTTCGCAAAATTGTAAATGATATAAACTTTATAACATTTTCATCACCTCTCTCTGTTTGGATTATTTCCACTTTTTGACTGTTATGAAAAATGCTGTTATGAACATCCTAGACATGTGTTTTCAATTTTCTTTAGGAAAAGCATTACTAGGTTTATGGCAACTTTATATTTAACATTTTAAGGAATTGCCAAACTGTTTTTCAAAGTATTGTACTAGTGAGTGTGAAGTTGTATTTCATTATGGTTGTGATTTTTACATTTCTCTAATGGCTAATAATGATGACCATATGTTTACGCTTATTGCCCAGTGTATGTATTATTTGGGGGCATAACTGCTCAAATCTTTTTTATTTTATTTTATTTAATTTCATTTTATTTTATTTTATTTTATTTTTATTTTATTTTATTCTGTAGCCAGTCTCAAAAGATTCAGTACTTATACTTCAGATAGAGGCAAAAACAAACTAAGCGAAGCTTCTGGAAGTAGGGCCCAAAATGGTGAGTAAAGCCACTTGGAGGAGGACGAGGTGGAGGAAGAGGAGAATGGAGCTGTTGGGGCTGTTCCTGTTGATGAAAATTTTTGTATTGGGGAAGATCTGGATGAATTGGAAGAAGAATTAAACACACTTGATTTAGAAGAGTGACAGCAAACAAGGGAAGGAAAAGACTGTCAGCTCAGTATGAGTTGAAATTGACTACATTCATTTTTTTTTCACCCAGAATCAACAGGATGTTTATTTGCTATGCTGATTGTGGAGGGCTCACCCTACTCCAAAAAAAGAATATTCTCCCTTTTGACTTTAGCTGCATCTCATAGTAAGAATCTTCTCTTTTGACTTTAGCTACATGTCATAGTAAGTTCATGATAAAGTGAAAATATAAAGGTCATTTCATTTTTTTTTTCTCTTTTTCAGATAGGGTCTCACTATGCCATTCAGGCTGGCCTTGAACTCACTTTGTAGCCCTGGCTGACCTCAAACTTACAATTACTTTCCTGCCTCAGCCTCCTGAGTGCTGGGATTACAGGCATGTGCCATCATGCCCTGTCCAGAATATGATTTTTGTAACTGTCCAAATAGGAAGTGTAACTGCTTTTTCAGCTTTTGGTTTTCACTGGGTGTGTGTTATTATTAACAGTGTAAATTTACATTTAAAATACCCTTCATTTGATGCAATTTTCAATGAATGATTTCCTCTCCTTTGTATTTATGTGGTTTAAAGACTGCCTGGAAAGTGAGCACTGTACTTTATAAGGTAAACTGCACCTGCAGATTTGGTATAGGGTATCTTTGGATGACTTGATGCACATTTGAAGTGAAACATGAACCCAACAGGATCAGCTACAGTGCCCCATGTTTTCATTATTCTTTTTTTGCCAATAAAGATGTAAATAAAGACTGTAATACATTAAAATTGAAAAAAAAAAGAAAAAGAAAAGCCATCTCTTTATTATTTAGGCTTATGTTGAAAATATAAGTGAAATTTTCAATTGTTCTTAAAAAAGTAAATAGTAATTAATGAATTTACTGTTATACTCAAAATCAGCTATACTTAAGGTGAGAATCTTTGTCAGTAGAAGGGTGCTGCTCCAAATCGTGAATGGTATTAGGAAGAATTATGGTTTCCTTGTTTATTTCTTCTTGAAGATGCTGAAGCTTCTCCAGCTGTAGTTTATTTCATTTTGCTTTTCCTTTTCTTGAGTTACTAATTTGCATTTAACTCTGAAATTTCCATCTCTGTTTTCTTTATTAGATCTTTGTGCTTTTCTTCATTTAATTCAACTTTTTTCTCCATATCTTCATAAAGTCTACTTATTTCTATCTTAAATTCCTCCTCTTTGATTTTCATTTCTTTTTTTTTTTTTTTTTTCCCTAGCACCAGGGACTGAACTCGCAACCTTGCACTTGCTAGGCAGGCTCTTAGGCCGCTGAGCTAGATTCCCGGCCCTTTGATTTTTATTTCATGTACAAGTTTGGTGATATTCTTCTTATATTCCTGTTCTTGAGATTTTAGCTTTTCCTTTGTCATATCAGCATTTCTTTTTAATTGTTTATTTTCACCTATCAAATTGTGTTGCTATTCAACAGTCTATTGTAGCCCTTTTATCATATCATGAAGAGCAGCACATTCTTTTTTAAATGAGACTTCCTTTGTTTAAATTATTTTTAATAAACAGGCAGTCTTTTCCAACTGAATCTCCAGTGTGTTAGTCTTTCCACTGCTATCATTTTCTTTTCTATCTGTGACAAATCCTTTATAAGTTTGTCAATATTCACACTGCTAATCTTTTTTGTACATCCTTCTCTGCTTTGATCCATGCATGAACTACTACTGTTGCTCCCAGTTCCCAAACATCTCTCCCGCCTCAATTGGTGTTTGGTTCAGTCCCCTTTTCCTATTTTTATTTTTTTATTTTTATTATTTTTTTATTTTAAAGAGGATACAACAAACAAAAATAAAATAGAATAAAACCAATCAGAACAAACCAGAGTAAGTGATACAGGACTTTACAACATTACAAAATCAACAATAGTTACCATAATGCCTTTTGTTGTCTTCAGAATAGCTGCAGATACTTTCAGACACAGTAAAAATCAAACAGAACAGAATAGAATAAAAACAGTAAAAATAAAACTATGGATACAATAAAAGACTACAAAACAAGACAACAGTAAATTCAAAATGGTTACCATATATATCTTACTATCATTGAAATAGCTGCTATTGTCACCAGGTATATCACAATCAAATAAAGCAAAAGAGAATAAAAGCCAACCCAACAAAACAATAAACAATATAGGACTTCGGAGTGAGGCTATAGGGAATCAACAATGGCTGCCACCCTCAGAAGGAGACCCCTCCTAGATGTCATGCTGCGTACGGCTATCTTCTGAATAGATGATCAGACCACTGGCCCTAGACCTGCAAGGTCAGTGAAACACCAAATCACCACAGGCTTTCAATTGCATTTCACCATAAGAACTATCACTAAAGCCTGTGTTTCTCTGGATACGCTAGTCACTTGGGGAACAGGGTTGACACTTTTGTTTGCCAGCCCATGAGCCTGAAGGAGCTGGGATCTAACTGTCCCCACTGCCAGCGGGGACCCACAGGGAGTGGTTTGGCTCTGGAGGTCCCTGTCCAGGCAGTGGCTGGTGCATGGGGCTGTTTCAGGTGGGACGGGTCTAGTTCTCCCTCCCCAAAGTCCACGCTGATGCTGACTCACGGGGAGAGGCTCGGGTCTGGATGTCCTGGTCTCACAGCAGCCCCAGCATGGTGCTGTTTCCAGTGGGACAGTTCTAGTTCTTCTTCCCCTTTTCCTATTTTTAAATTGGGATTTCTTTTTATTTTTGAATTGTAAGAATTATTTATATATTGTGAATACAAATTCCACATCAGATGAATGATTTGCAAATATTTTCTTTTATTGTATGAAGAAATATGAATACTGTTTTGTCACTTTCTCAATAATATATTTTGAAAAACAAAGTTTTTAATATTCTAAGGTGAAGTCATATCTAAGAAACTATTGTCTGGCCTAAGATCATGAAGATTTACACCTAAGTTTTCTTTTGAGGGTTTTTTATAGGTTGGTCTTTCACATTAGGCTTTTGATTCATTTTGAGTTAGTGGTGTGAGGCAGGGTCCAATTCATTCTGTTCTATGTGAATATCTAATTGTCCTGGAATTTGTTGAAGACTTCCTTTCCTGTTGAATTATTATGGTACTCCTGTTGAAAATCAATTGACCTTAAATATTTAGGTTTTTCCTCTAGATTCTCAATTCTATCCAGTTGATATATAGATAGTTCTATGCTGGTACCAGTATCTTTATTATAATAGCTTTGTTTTGAATACTGTGACTATTTTTGAAATTGGGAAATACTGTATAAGTCTTTCAATTTGTTTTTATTGTGAAGGACAGTTGTGGAAACACTGAGCATCTTTCAATTTCTATTGCGGCTCCTAATGAATTAATAAATTAATTAATTTTGTGACAGGGTCTCACTATGCAGTCCAAGCTGACCTTGAACTTACTATGTAGTCCAGGCCGGCCTCAAACTCATGGCAGCCCTCTTGACTCAGCTCCCCCAAGTGCCGAGATTATAGGTGTGTTCCACCATGCTAGGTTGTTAAACAGCACAAAGTTTTAGAAAAATCAATTTTGTAAATGGAACTATTTTCTCTACCTTCATTTTTTTCTAATGTGAAATAAAGCTATTTGATAATATGATAAAATCTTTTTCAGAGTTAGGAGTTTCCTTAGATTGCCTACTTCTTTTGGAGTTTTTTTTTTATTTTAATGAGAATAAAACAATACAAAACAGAACAAAACAGAACAAAGCAAATCAGAACAGAACAATGCAAGTAACACTCGGCCTCACAAGACAACAGGAAATCAACAGTGGCTACCATAAGGTCTCTTGTTTTCTTCGTAATAGTCGTCCATACCTTCACACACAATATCATCCAACAAAACAAAATAGTACAAAACCAATCAAAACAATGGAATGAGAGCATTATGGGACTTCAAAACAAGACAATAGGCAATCAACAATGGCTTCCCTAGTGTTTCTTGTTCTCTTCAAAATAGCTGTCCATACACTCGTACACAGTGAAATAAAATAATAAGAAAACAGATTAAAACCAATCAAAACAAAAGAATGAAAGTATTACAGGACTTCAAAACCAGAAAACAGGAAATGGACAATGGTTACTATAATGTCTCTTTTTCTTCAAAATAGCTGTTCATACCATTACACATAATAAAATCAAAGAAAACAGAACAGAGTAAAACTGATTAAACAGAACAATGAAAACACCATAGGACTACAAAATAAGACAATAGGAAACCAGCCATTATTACCGTAGTACATCCCATTATGTTCAAACTAGCTGCCCATATCGTAAAATCTAATGAAACAAGACAGAACACAACCAAACCAACCAAAATTGTGAAAACATTACAAGAGTTCAAGACAAGACAACAAGAAATTAACACTGGTTACCACCTTCTCCTCCTAGGTGTTTCCTCCTCTATCACTTTTATAATATGTATTGTGTTTTTGGATTCCACTAACTCCTGTTTTTATACTAGTGTTCATCCCGAAGAGTTCAAACTATTTCACCCATGAACATGATCTCCAGTTGCAGCCAAAGAACCTCAAGATTATCCTACTTTGTTGCTGGGTAGCTTTCCATTGTATGAAAATGCCATATCTTTCTTATCCATTCTGCAGTTGCTGAGCTTATTGCCCATACTTTTTTCTGGTTTTCTGTTACTCAGATCAATTATTTTCTCCCTTTTGATTTTCAGTCTATGAATTTCCTTTCACGTTAAATGTGTTTCTTATATACAGTATATTAATGGATCCTGTTTCTTGATCCACTCTCCCTGCATTTCTTTTTATTGCTGAATTGAGGCCATCTGCATTAC
>RJWT010052904.1:0-10484 GCA_004365215.1 Cuniculus paca | reverse complement strand
CAAGGTCATCATTTTGGTTGCCACATTCATAACTAAATCTGTACCTTTTTTACTCCTAAAATTCACTTGAAACATTGAAGTCCTTAAACTTGGTACTTGTGATTTTCTGAAGGCTTAATTAGCTGTGGAGCTGGTACATCAATATCATAAACCTCATATTCATTTTCTTAAAATCTAGGTTATAATAATGTACAACTTTTAATAAAACCTTCCCGCTATAGTAATGCAAATCACAGAAGCCCTGAAAGGCCCATGAATCAAAGCCACTCATGCCCAGTGGAGGTAGTTATTTGGTATTTGCACAATAACCTTTAAATAGAAGAGTGTGTTCTTAAGCATACTGGTTCTCTGCAAGGGGCCCACCCACATGATTAAGAGGCTCAGCCTCTGTGCTGCACTGTTGTGTACCAGCATAATAGAAAGAGTTTTCACTGTGGCAGAAACAAATGCTGATGCTTACAACAAGGCTTCACCAGGACCTATTGGTTTTAAAGGTTACCAACACAAAGCAGAGGGCTCTTCTCTGTAAGTGGATAAAATGCCAAGGGAAATGGCTCCTACAGGCAGAGGGAGACGTCAGATTCTACTATGAAGGCTGCTTGAACAACTCAGGGATGATGGACCTAGTTTCCCTTAATGTGGAGGAATTTGAAAAGCTTACACTTAGTAAAGTGAGGAGTAGCAACCTCACTGACAATGGAATAAATGGGCACCATGTGCCTTCTGGTGGGTGCCCTGCGTGGGGCAGAATGTCACTCCTACTGTAGTCCTGAGAAGTGTGTAGCCTGGATATAATGGAACCAAGGCATGTTGAAGAATGTTCTATAAATACCCAGCTTGACTCTTGAAAAATGTCCAAGTCATGAAAGAGGAAGGTAAGAAGAGAAACTCAGGCAGCTGCCAGAAAGACATAGCCCTAGGTTAAAGTCTGGATCAGCAAAAGGAAATATATGAATTAAAGTTATAAATAAAAGAATCTCTCATCTATCTATCTATCTATCTATCTATCTATCCATCTATCATCCATCTGTCTGTCTAAATCTTCCTTATCTGTGTGTATAATCTCATAATCACGACCTTCTCTTGTGCAATCATCACATAGTAATCAACGTTAGAAAATTTAACACTGATAAAAATAAAAACATTATTCTCTGCCCATATTCATATTTTGTCAGTTGTCCCAACCATGCCCTTTAGAGCAAGGGTCTGCAAACATGGCCCCACTCACCATCTGCTCTCATGAGTGAAGTTGCATTGGAACAAAACCGTGCCCATTTGTTGACATGTCGTCTGGGGCTGCTTTCACACCGCAGCCATGGAGCAGGGAAACTGCAGCAGAGACCATATGGCCCGTATCGCCTAAAATGGTTACTATCTGGCTCTTGATGGGAAGGGTTTGCCAACCTCTGCTTTTGCACTGTTTCACTCCAACCCCACCCAGGATGGATACTTTATACTCAGCTCTCAGGTCCTTTGATTCTCCTTGATGGGAATTCATTCTCCAGCCTTTCTGTCTGTTTCATGACATTGGTATTTTCAAAGAGCCTCAACCAGTTATTTTGTAGAATTTTGTTCACCTTGAGTTTGTCTGCTTTTTTCTCCTAACTAGATGGGCACTCTGCATTCTCAGTAGGGCACTGCTGCAGAGAGGCTGCATTCTTTGGGCATTGTACCAGGAGGAATGTTCTGGGATTTTGTACCCATAGCGATGACGTTAGTGTTGGTCATTTGGCTGAGGCAGTGCCCACCAGAAGAAAACAGATTTGTTTTCCTCTGAAGGACATTATTGGCGTGATTAGCAGCATTTTAATATAGGCTGGGTGTTAATTAATAAATCTACCCAATATTAAATTTCCACTACTTGATCGTTGTGCCTTGGTTATATATAAGGATAACTTTGTTCTTGGGAAACTTGTGCTGAAGTATTTAGGGATGAGGGATTATTATAATTATCACTTATTATCAAATGATTCAATCTATGTGCACACACATACA
Organism: Cuniculus paca; assembly: GCA_004365215.1. Lineage (NCBI taxonomy): Eukaryota > Metazoa > Chordata > Mammalia > Rodentia > Cuniculidae > Cuniculus > Cuniculus paca. The sequence continues at coordinate 8,489 of RJWT010052904.1, read as the reverse complement.
GAAGAAATGTATGAGACACTTTCATTTGGCCAATCTATATAAAGTTTGCAGATGTCTATTGTGCTATTCTAAAAACTTAAAATTTTTGTATGGGTTTAATTTTTTAAATAGTAGTTTAAAATATTAATGAGCTTACATCACTTGGTACCTCAGATAGAGTGGAAGGGGCAGAAGAATCATAAATCAGAGGGGTTGAGCATGGAGATCATCACCCTTTTGGACTGAAAGGAACATTGGTAGTCACTATGGAGAATGATGGAGGAGCCTGTAGAGGAAAGAAATCTGGTCATTTCTCATGTTCCCAGCCATGGCATTCACTCACTGACTGCACAGAATTGATTTTTATTTAATTGAATTGCATGCCTCAGTAGAGTTTTTAATTTCCCTATGAAAGCTACAACTTCCAAATCACTAGAGAGAGAGAGAGAGAGAGAGAGAACCAAATTAAGCCTAAGGATTTCAGCCATAAAAATAAAGCAAATTACTAAGTTTGATGTCTCACATAAGGTCAGAACACAAAAGCAAAATAGAAAATAAATTATTTGCAAACTGGGCTGAGACAAAAACTGCAGATGTGAAAGGGCAGAAATAGATCAGAGAAACGAAAATGCAGAAACCAGAAGCAGAAAAATGAATGACAGAAGAGAGAGAAGGTGGGATAAAGATATAAAATACACTGAGTTTTTTTTTATTTTAAAGAGAATAAAACAATACAGAACAAAACAGAACAAAAAAAATCAGAACAGAACAATGCAAGCAGCACAGGACTTCATAACAAGACATCAGGAAATCAGCAGTGGCTAACATAATGTCTCTTGCTTTCTTTGAAATAGTTGTCCATACCTTGACACACAATACAATCAAACAAAACAAAATAGTATAAAACCAACCAAAATGAAAGAATGAGAGCATTGTGGGACTTCAAAACAAGACAATAGGAAATCAACAATGGCTTCCATAGTGTCTCTTGTTCTCTTCAAAATAGCTGTCCATACCTTCATACACACTGAAATCAAATAATAGAAAACAGACTAAAACCAATCAAAACAAAAGAATGAAAGCATCACAGGACTTCAAAGCCAGATAACAGAAAATGAACAATGGTTACTATAATGTCTCTTTTTCTTCAAAATAGCTGTTCATACCATCTCACATAGTAAAATCAAACAAAACAAAACAATAAAACCAATTAAACAAAATAATGAAAGCATTGTAGGACTTCAAAACAAGATAATAGGAAACCAGCCATGATTATCATCATACATCCCATTGTGTTCAAAGTAGCTGCCCACACCATCAGACATGGTAAAAATCTAACAAAACAAGACAGAATAGAACCAAACCTAACAAAACTGTGTAAACATCACAAGAGTTCAAGACAAGACAATAACACCACCTCCTGCTTGGTGTTTCTTCCCCTATCACTTTTATGTCTATTTTGTTTTTGGATCCCACTAACTCCATCTGTTTTTTTATGCTAGTGTTCACCTGTATGAGTTCAAACTTTTGTCCATGAACACATGATCTCCAGTTGCATCCATTTACCTACAAGAACCTCGAGATTATCCTACTTTATAGCTGGGTAGCTTTCCATTGTATGAAAATACCATATCTTTCTTACCCATTCTGTGGTTGATGGGTGAGTTACCCTTGCTTTTTCCTGGTTTCCTGTCACATGGAACAATTGTTTTCTCTTCTTTGATTCTCAGTCTATGAATTTCCTTTTGAGTTAAATGTGTTTCTTATATACAGTATATTGATGATTCTTGTTTCTTGATCCATTCTCCCTGGAGTTTCTTTCTTTCTTTCTTTCTTTCTTTCTTTCTTTCTTTCTTTCTTCTTTCTGTTGAGGAGTGAACCAAGGGCCTCAAGTTTGCTGGCCACATACTCTACCAATGAGCTGAATGGGCAGTCTCTATTTTGAAAGCATTAATTGACAATTAAGATATAACATATATGAACTGAGTAATAAGTCACCGATTAAAACATAGAAAAAAAAGTTAAAAAGAATCCACACAAGGGGTAACTGATAATTATAGGAGTATCCAAAACACAAATTTCAGTATTTGACACATCGGGAAAACAACAACTTAAAAAAAATTATACACACCACTTAATTAGCTAGTGTGTCACTAATACACATACATCAAAAACATATTTGTGATGTCTGTGGAATATTTATACAGATGGATCATAACCAATATTAAAAAAGAGAGAATGTCACTAAATCCAAGACTAGAAATTCTACAATTTTCAAATGACTAATTGCCTTGCAAATAAACCAAATACCTAATACTGAATAACATCCATTGATAAAATACCCACTTAATAATTACAGTCACAAAATAGTTAAAATATTTTTAACCAAATAATAGAAAATTAATCAAAAAGCTCCATATATTTATTTTTTAAAGTATTAATTTTGATCGAAGCAGTATTGGAGAAAAGTTACCATTAAAATTTTTTAAAAATATTATGAAGTATTAAGCTATAACTGTAGATTAAAGGTTATCTCACACAAAGACATACTCAAGAAAGCATGTAATTTCTAAGGTACTCTCTTTTTTTACTTTTAAAATTAACTTTAAAAAATCTACTAAATCTAACTTTCTATGTTAGGAGCAGTGAACAATAAAAACTACCTTGAAAGTTGGTGGGAAATAATAATGAAAAGAAAAACAACAGTTAATTAGAATAAGATTCAATAAAATTGAGAAAAAAGACTCAATTCTTTAAGAAAATAATACGAATATATCTTTGTCAATACTAAAAATGACGAAAAGAAAACTGTCATGCATGTGAAGCAGGATACACACACAGACACACAAATAGAGAGATGGAACTCCACATAGCATTACAAGCCTGAGAACATGTCTGTCACCAAGGAACGACGTTTCCACAAAACATAAGTCACCAAAATTCATTCACAAAGTTGGAAGAAACAGAGTATTAACTGTGGTAGAAAATGATGAATATTGTTAAAGTAACTTCCTGCAAAAAAGTGTTGAAATTGAATCATTCCTTGAAAGAATTTTATCCAATGGAATTTAAACTCTCAAAGTATAATAAGCTAAGGAACATGCAGCTAGGAAGCTATCATAAAACTGAGTGTAAGAAACTATCAGAAAAATGACTTTGAAAAGCTGAGAACACTAAGTATAGATAACTGACACAGGAAAATGAAATAACAAGCAACAAAGGGGAAACCGAAGACTATCCACAAGGTACTAGATGATGTTTATAATGGCTTTTAAAATCATTGATGAAGAAGGTTGGTTATTTTTAAAATTAAGCAGCTGATACACCACTAAAGAAAAAACACAATTTAGATCTTCACTCCATAATGTTACACAGAAGTTCTATTGTAGAATATAGAGTTATGTCACAAATAAAAGCAGAACAAACATAACAGTGGCAAATATGTGTTAAATAGTAGGCCATGAAAACTTTCTAAAAGCAGCATCAAAGACAGAACTGATGAAGAACATTATTATTTGTTTTAATGACGTAAAACTAGAAAATTTTATAGGAAGAATAAATTAATCACAGAATTAAGCAGAGAGCTGAAGACAACATGTGAGACCAGCAAAGAATCTATGCCTTTAATCTTAAGTTTAAAAAAAAAATCTTAAAAAATACTACTGTAATTAATAAGTAAAAGACAAATGCAAAATAATTCAGCTAATGCACTTACAAGTATATGTGCTAGGTAAATAATTTTAAATGAGTATTTGAGTAAATTTCTTAAAATCTGTTCTTTGAAATACTGCATAAAAACTTCATAATTGAATAAGAGGTAAAACACCCACGAAGAGGCTACATTTAAATTATGGTACCTGGATATTGTATGATACAAGGCATTCCTGAAGGCTACCCTCACATCTCATATGCTATGTGCAATGCATAAAATATAATGTGTACCTTAATAGGAATATGTGCTTAATCGTGTACTGTTCTTATGGGTGAAGTTTACAAATTAATGTTATATTTTAAAAAATCAACATCTTATTTAGTATGTTTTTGTCATTGTAAGAAAAATATATTAAGAAAAGTTTCAGAAAGATTTGTCTCAAACTATTATCAGCGATTTATTGAGAGACATAGGGGACTTTCAGTTTTTAAATGCTCTTGACCTTTCTAACTCCGCCTGGCTCACAACTTGCCATTTGCCCGTGAGTTAGGTGGATTATCCGAGGCCAGGCCTTAGGGATGACAAACACGTTGCTTGTCCCAGTGAACTTACTCTACCTGAAGAGGTGACCAGTAAACAAATGGTCTAGTAAGTTGTAAAGTGGCTGCAGGTGCTGGGGAGGTAGGGGGCACCTGGGCTGTCCTTCAGAGGATGTAGCCAGGGTTGGGGTGCTTCTCTGAGGAGACGGTGTTAGAGATGGTGTATGGAAGATGAGGCTTGTCAACCAACTGTGGAAGATGTGGGAGGAGGTGAGGATTCAAGACCAAGGCGATGGTAGGTGCCCAGTCTTGGGTTAGGTGTGTCGCAAAGCTAAAAGCAAGCAGTGGTGGCTGTGGGTAGGATGTGAGGGAGAATCAGCCTTGGCCAGGACGTCAGTGCATGCTCCATCCTAAGGGGGGTAGCACAGGATCTGGTGCACTGTGCGAATCCCACACTGCGACTGTGGAGAAAGGACTACAGAGTGCGGACAAGGGCGGCCAGGCTGGCTCGGATACACAGCAGCGCCCGTGTGAAGAGGTGACCTAGTTGACATCAGGCAAGAATGTGCTTACAATGTGGTTGTAGGTGATACTATTCGTAATAATAGAAAAAGAAGTGAAGATTCTAGAATAAGAGGAGAGGCTGGAATTTGCAACCTGTTAGCTTTTATTCCTAGAGTAGGAGACTTCTCTTGTTTTTTTGCTAATGCAGTGCTGGAGGTTAAACTCGAGGCCCTCACTGAGGTTCATCACTAGACCCTCACATTTTTTTAAAATTTGATTTATTATTTATTTATTTATTTACTTATTTTGAGATGGAAATTCACTGAGTTGCCAAGGCTGGTTTGAACTCAAGATTTGTTGACCTCAGAATTCTGAGATTACAGGCATGTGCCACCATTCCTGGCTTTGAAGGCCAGTTTTAAAGGGAAGCTAGGCCAGTACTATCTAGAGGAAAGTGCTGAGCATGTCAGACCTGGCCTGAGGGCAGTCACACAGGGGACACCATCATTGGCAATGAAAGCTGCCTTTGATGGGCTCTGTGCCCAGGATGCAATCAGGACCCTTGGGGGGAAACCAGCAGCCCAGATCTGAGCTGTTGGTAAACACCAACCTTGTGGGGGAAGCCGCGAGGAAGGCAGGCAGGTAAGAAGAGACTCCAGCCTTCGGCAGCACTGTGGGAACATGTCTGATTTCCTCCCCTCAATGCTCCAGCATAGTCGCCATCCTCCTGTGATTGCAGTTATCCAAGCAAGAGCTTTGCAGCCATTCTTCCTTGTCTCGCAGCTCTCTTTGACTACACCGCTTGTCCAGTCCACAAGTAATACCGCTTACCTTTACCTTCCAGATGTGCCTGGCATCCAGCCAGTCACCACCCACATAATGGCCATGCCTATCCCATATCCCAGCTGGTTGGTCCCGTCTTTCCCACCCTTGCCCTTTTCAGTCCATTTTTTTCATGTGGCAGCCTACAAAGTGCTTATGAAAACCCAAGTTGAGCCTTGTCACTTCTCTGTGTAAAATTCCCCAATCATTTTTCATCTTAGGATGGGCTACAGTGAATCTCCTTATTTGGCCACGTGACTCTTATGGTCCTCGTCTCTGACCTGACCCCAGCCCACTGGCTCCCCAGCTCCCTCCTCCAGCCACACTGGCTCCTTGCTATTCCTGGTTTCTGCTCGCACAGCTTCCCCTTGAGAAGGTACTGGGTCGCTCATCTCCTGATGAGAGAGAGCTCATCAGGGGTCTGCAACACTCCTTTCCTTGCCTTCAGCAGGTGTCTGATAGCAGGGAGCCTATCTGGCTGCTTTACATGAAATTGGGGTGTGTAGACACCCTCCACAAGAGCGGTGAGCGCTGATTTCAGTGCCTGGAACATTTCCTCACCCAGAGCAATTCTCAAGAGTAGCAGTGAGTTGGATGAAGTCCCTGAGAACCCTCTAGGAGTCAGAAACCAGAGAGATGCAGAGGAAGCAAATATGAGTCAAGAAGATGACAGAGACTGGAGGAGGAGATAAAATGTGAAAGACCATGACTGGGAGCAGCGGGGTTCTGGGGCCAGCTCAGTGCATGCTGGTCTCACATCACATGTCATCTGATTAACCTCTGCAGCTCCATGACAAGGACTTGGAGTCTTTATCCTAAACAAGAGTTCGGGGATGATGGTGGCTTCTCCTTTAGGAGGCCGACATGGTCAGTTGTGCATTTTAGAGAAATTCTCAAAGTGCTGCATGTGGATGGCGGGAAAGTGGGTGAGATGGTGCGATAATACTCCCTGTGGGGAAAGGCCCACGCTCGCACTCAAGCCATATATCAGTGGGGGTGGAGATAAAGAAACAACTTTTAGAGATGGAGGAGGCAGAACCCTAGAATTTAGCAATAGGAAACCATAAATCAGGCCCATGCTAGGGAGGCAGTCTATTCCCAGAAAACACCTCACCTTATCCGTCAGAGTAGCTTCTTTTTACACTGTTTGATGAAAGCAATTAGAAATAACTTCAGAGCATCTTCTTCATCACAAACAAGGCTATCATTCTGCACACTCGGGGGAAACAGATGTGACGCTAGCCAATCTCAATCCTGTACTCGGTGGGCAGCTTGTCATGAGTGGTGAGAGACAAAACACTCTGGTGAGGATCCTGCCTCTCACAGCCCAGAGCCCTGAGCCACAGAGAAACAAATAGACACTTGGGACTTATTTAATGATAGCACTCATTCGTAAGCATGCTATTAATTTTATTAAAACCTTATCCCAGCCTTCCTAACATCTAAGCCTGTTGTCAGACTGAATCGAAACCCTTCTCAGCATCTACAATGTAACCATCATTTTTCTTTTTGTTTTTTTATGGTACTGGTGATTGAACTCACAACCTCACGCATGCCAGGCAGGCAGTTGCGCCACTGAGCTATATCCCTGGCTCCGTGACCATCATTTTTTGACACTATTGGCGCTCACACGCAGCCAAAACCCTGGTCTCCAAGGATTCTGTTTATCTCCAAATCTAGGGACTGCCTAGCTTGACTGTATGCCCAAAGAAAGTGCATAAGTCAGAGGGTTTTGGTAAGTCAGGTGAAGTGCTGTGTGTGCGGTTGGCATAATTCACCCTTGACTTGGTGTTGAACAAGCTTACTTCAGTAACTGGGCAGGGGTCCAGAGCCTCAAGGTCTCTGTTGTGAACTGTGCTGGTGAGAGATCAGGCCCCTAAAACTTGAGGCAGAGCAGAGCAGACATCAGAAATCAAGTCAACTTCAGTAGGGTGGGTTCTGCATCAGAGACTCCTTGAAAGGAAGGCATCCGATGGTCAGATGTATGGCCCAGCAACCTGTTTGCACCATGAGGACCTTCTTGCCATCGTGTGATCATGCACAACAAGCCCTTTGTGGACAATCACTGCTAAGCAGAGTCTCCTTCTTCTGCCTCCACTTCCACAGCCTAGAACAGACTGTGACCCAGTTATAACAGCAGCACCTCAGGCAATGCCATGATTCATGCCAAAGATGTCAAAAGACCCTCTACAAAGTCTTCCAGCCCTCTGTAAAAAGGTGCTTTCTGTTTTGATTCAAGAAACAGCTGCGAGCAGCAACAGGGCGATGTGATGCTACTCTGATCTCCTGCAGGAGTTCAGGGTACTGCTCATCTAAGTTTGATTTTTTTTTTTTTTAGTTTGCAGGTCATCATAAAGCATTGCATATCCACAGACCAGCAAGGAGAATTAATTAAGAGGAGCCTTTTAATGTAGAAAGCAGCTTACTGAGATAATGGAAAGGGCTTGGGTAAGACTTGGCTTAATTGGAATTTCAGGCAATTCCTTGCTTGTTGTATGAGGGATTTTTACTGTTATAGACAGGATGAGCAAGCTGTTTAAAGAGCTTACTGGCAGAACTGGACTCAGAGGCTTCCGAAGAGATGGATTTGGCTCAAACAGTCAGTGCCGCCTGGGAAAACAACAGGCGAGGAGTATAAATGTGTCCTCCTGACACTGCGTCTTGTTGCTTCTCAGACATACAAGTCTCCTAAACCTCTGTCATCCCAGATAACCCGGAAGCCAGAGGATGAAGCAGAGGATCAGGCTCCAGCCATTTCAAACTCATTGCCTGTTTGTAGGTACAAATAAGGAAGGAGTCAAAGAGGGACCGAAAACAGAGCATGGACTTCAGCGTTTGAAATTCATGGGTTCATGCACGGATTCTCTCATGTGTTTCTGGGTAAATTTCAGCTAATCATGCTCACCTCCCAGGAGCAGGGTCCACATTACCTGTCAATGGAACTTGCTAAATGTGTGGTGCTCTTCTACAAAGTGCAGCGTTCTCTGTGCAGG
>RJWT010052903.1:0-10509 GCA_004365215.1 Cuniculus paca | reverse complement strand
TTACCAGCTCTCCTTCCAGCTCTCTCCTAGCCCCTCCCGCTTCCCCTCACCTGTTCCTGTCTTCTGCCCTCCTTAGTCCGGAAAGAGGCGACCTCCCGAGATGCAGGCGCGGTCCGGCTGCTTTTCGCCCCACCCCTGTGTTTGCGGGAGACTGCGGCTCGCTCGTCTCCACACTTTGCTCCGCCGGCTTCTCGCAAACCCAAGATTTTCAATCTTCGCTTTGAGATTGACGATTACCCTAAATTACCCGAGACGAAAACCTAACAGTCAGGCTTTCGCCCCGGGGCATAAATACTTGCCTGATAAATCCACATCTGTAGCAGGGATTTGGTAATGCCGCCCCTTAGCAACAAAAGTCAAGTTCAAGATCGTATTCTTCCCAATTCTTTCCAAAACGTGTAAAGCAATTTTGAAAGTTTTGTGGCATTTAGGGTGACAGTTGACTTGGGTATCCTGGGCATGTGGGAGACTATTTTTAACTACTGTAAGATTTTAGTCCATTACTTTTTCTTTCAGAACGCGCTCAGAGACAGTTCGGAGCGGGAAGGGACCTCCAGCGGCTTCTAACTTTGAGCCAGGAAACCAGTCTCTCCATAGGGGACTCGATGCGCTCAACACGCATGTGCGGCTCGGCGCGCTCCCCGCGCGCTCCGTGCGCGCCCCGTCCGGCCCAGCTCCCCGCGGTCCGCTCCCGCGGGCCAGCCCTGCGCACGCGCGCGGGAGGCCGGAGCCTCCTGTTCACTCACTCAGGTCCTGTAGGACTTGGCCGAGTCCTGGTCAGGACCGGGGCCGGGGCCGGGGCCGGGGCCGGTGGCTGTCTCCCCGCTGTCCGAGCGGAGCGGAGATTCAGGCAGCTAGAAGCCCCTGGGCCGCGAGGCTCCGGGCAGGGGCGAAGGGACGCGGGCCGCCAGCGCCGCGGGGCGGCGGCACGCTTGGTGGCGCTGGGGTCCCAGGCTGGGTGGGCGCTGCGCGGGACCGCGGGTCCTCTCCCTGCTGCAGCTTCGGCCCAGTCAGCTCTGCCTGCGGATGGAAATGGCACGCGCCAACCTCTACGGCCCAAAGTGCAAAAGTTACTCGGAGACCTGCGAGCTGCAGGGGGGGCGAGCAGCCCCGCGAGGCCGCCTCGGCAACCACCGGCGGAGCCCCGAGGCTCAGCTCGGCCTCGCCCCGCGCCCCGCCCCGCCCCGCCCCGCGGATCGCCCGCCGGGGAGTCCGGGAGGGGTGTCTGTCTCCCATTAAGCTGACTTGACAACAATTACGAAAGTTTTTAATTAGCTTCTTGTTATCATTCATTTTATTAATTTCCAGAACTCTCAGGCCATGAATTATGCAAAGGGCCGGGCAACCCGAGCGGGGCGGTCGCGCGCCCCCGCCGCACGCGCCCGGCTGCTCCGTGGCCGCGCGCTCGCCCGCTGCAGGGTGAGCCGCCCCGCGCCCAGCCGCAGTGGCGCGAAGGTTTGATCAAATATTAAATAACGTAATTATTGCGACAAGGCTTATCTCGCAGGTGGAAAAGAGGCCCCTGTGAGAATTAGATTTCGGCTGCAATTTAAAAAAAAAATCAATTAAGCTCGCGGTCTTCTTTGAAACAGCCCGCGAGGATTGTGTGGCGCCCTTCCCGGGGCTAAGACTGAGGCCGCAATAACACCGATGGCAGAAGTTTGTCAATAATAATTGTGGTCATCGCCTATATTAGCCCTCTGGACCCCAAAGCCATTAGAATGGTTTAGAGAACACTGGTTTTGGCCAGGGACAGGGCCCCAGTTTCAACTTCACGAGCTAAACTGTGGGGCCCATGAACCTGACAGGCAGAGCAGGGGTGCTCCCTTCACGCGGGGAGGCCGGACAGGCCGGCGAGGCAGCCAGGGCTGCAGCTCCCGCTGACCAGTGTCCCTCCGGCCTGGGTGCTGTGTGTGGGAACCGCACCCAAGCAGTCTAAATATGACAAGACAGTAAAAATCGATACAGTCACGGCAGTGGGTGCCTACGGTTTATTTATGAGTACAGTCGAAGTTGAGAGCAATTTCTGAACACGCAGTAAACAAAAATCTACTCAGAAGTTAGTTGATCAGTTTGGAGGACGTTGTTTCTTAGTCCTAGAGAAGGAGCAGGACCCAGTGCAAGGCTGGGGAAAAGAGACAATTTAAAACGAATGCATGGTATGAATGTGGCAGACGCATTTTAATGCTTTTCTTTTGCCTTTTCTACTCTGCCGCCTGGATTTCCTCGGAAGCTGAAAAGCAAACGAGCTCACTTTTGCTCCCCCTCTCAAACTTATTTTGAGATTATTCTTTAAAAGAACGCCGAGTCGTGTACTTCCACCCACTGACAGGCACGGAAATCCACTTAGTCTCAAGTTCAGCTCTTCAGAACCAGAGAACTTTGAAAGGCCAAACAAACTACCACTGAATGCCAAGCTTTTTGCGTTCTCTTCAGAAGGACATTTTTGTTTGTTTCTCCATGGTTTGACAGTTAAAGGCATCTTAAATAGTCTTATTATTCTTTCCAGCTGTATACAGATTCCCTCACTAAAAAGCAAAACATTTTTTGTTTTGCAGTTTCCTACTACATAAAATAGGAAATTCTGCAAAACATGGATTTTTCATGATGTTTTATTAACATAAGTCTTCTCTTGTTAAGGATTTTACTTAATACAAAACAAATGCTTAATTTTTAATATATACATTATCCATTATTATATTATACAAATGTATTTGCCTGCAACATTTCTATTTGGGCAGATGCAAAAAAAAAAAAAACCTTTGTCAATATTTTCATTTGTTCATTCCTTGTTCTCCAACAATGAAATCTGGTCATACTTTTCTATAAAATAATGTGGTTTTTTACAAATGCATTTTATTAGAAATTTACATGATAATTCAAGTCAATAACAACAGAAACAAATCAATTTTGATGGAAGAGATCTATTTTTAAAAATATCTAGTGCTTTTTAAAACATTAACAACTGTTTAAAATCACAGCTTTTAAAATGTACTATTCTTTTTTGAACATCAAGTGTTTTGTTTCACAGATTTGCCGGTGAAATTAAAGAGATTTAGCTAAAATAGGATGACTTCAGAAGATATAATCCCAGCTATTAAGAAACTTTATACATTTGGCATCTGATCTAGTCCCAGGTCACCAAGAAATAGAGACTGTCTGGTCACTTTGGAGCAATAGGTAGCACACTGAATGTTCCAAATGAACAGAAGCATTTGACAAGGTATCTGGACAGATCAGTAGATGGTTTTTATTAACCTCCAAAGAAAAACCATTTAGTTACAACATTTTTAGAAATGTTTTTAGGTTAGAACAGCACATACAAACCCCCAAATGTCACTGTCCCTGACCCTCGAATGTTTTTTCCGGGTGCCTGGTTATTTATTATCCACCTTTCTGATGGACTGCTGTAGTTTAAGAGTGTCTGCAGTTAAAAAAAAAAAACAACAACAAAACTTTGATAAATACAGCTAATACAGAATTGTATTCAGAGCACCACTTTTCATGAGTTATTTTTAATGAATTCTAATTCAGCAAAAAAATCTTTTTTTTTGATCTCCCTTTCATATCTTCCCCATCTACCCCCTTTTTTGTTTTTGTTTGGTTAGATTATCTGGTTGAAGTGTCTCATTTGTTCAACCACTCTACCAAGACTTGGCCCAATAAACACAAAAATGCACCCAAATCATAGAACTGCTCTTCTTTCAGTTATGTTTTATTTGTCAGTGTTCTAGGACACAACCCCCTCTTGTATTGTGGTGCACAGAAGTGATTCTGATAGAAGTGGGGGAGGAGGAAAGTAATAGAGCGTAGACATAACCAAGGAGAAAGCTCAGTAGACACACATGGACAGGTAGATCAATCTGTGAGACGTTTTAGGATTAACACTGGCAGTTTGTAACCACTGTGTGAATGTGTGCATTAAATAAAATATTTACAATAATCTTTTTTCTTTTCCCTCTAAATACAAGATATGACAAGAATGTTGTGTTTTCAGTAGACACAGGCAATAGACTGTGAAATCACACTATCCACGAAAATGATCTACCAGAAAGCTAGCCCAGTTTAGTGCTCAGTTTCAAATGCATAGCATGTTATTGCTGCAAACAATGATACACAACATAATTAAATAAATAATGCTTAACCAGAGTGAGACCTAATTGTGTTTCTTTCTGCACCTTTCAAATCATGCATATCAGTTTTGTTAACAGCAAGGTTTTTTTTCTTTTCCCATTTGTTTTCTATTAATTTTTTAGTTATGCTTAAATGATGGTAATAACCTCCACATGAGATCCAAAGAGTATCTTGTACACAAAGCAGGCATTTTACCTCACCACCTTTAACTGTCTCTCCTTTTTTGATCCATCAGCAGCTTGTAAGTTAACTTGATTATTATTGTGAAATACTATACATGATTTTCTACTTGGGAAACTGATAGTGCAAATTAAAGTTCTTGCTACCCAACATTTATCCCCAGTAATAAATGACTCTTGAATAATAATAGCAACAAAAAGGAAACAGTTGTTCTGCCTTCCCCAGGGGAACATGCAGACCTCTTTGAAATAAATGGAGTAGGGGGAGGGCCTTTAAATCTGTCTTCCTCTCTTCTGGGATTTAGGTGATTTTCTCACAGCCAAGTCCTGCCCCAACTGAAAGCAGAAACTTCTCAACATTGCAATGACTCCATCTTTTCCAAGAGAAGAAGAAAGGGGACCTAGAAGAGCAAGATGAGTCTTATTCAGTGGAGAAAATGGAAAACGGAAGGAAATATTTTTCCTAATATTTTACAACTCATCGATATATTTGAGTCGGTAGGGGAAAAAAAACAATAAATAGTCTGAAAGGAGCCATCCTGAAAAATAAAGGGCAAGCTAAGGCAAAGTCCTATGAGGGGGCGGGGGCTTATTTAAAAATAATCCATTTTCTAGGTACTGTAATTAGCTATGAGCGAAAGAACAATCTTGCTATAATCGTTTTATTTTTCTTAGAATAAAATATTTATTTCGGAGACCCTAAATTCTTCCTTTTAAACAGTGCAGACTATAACTCTCACTCTAAAGACCCTCACCCAACCAGGCCCAGGGCCTCAGGACTGTACCTCGGGCCGCAGGAGAACCTAGTTTCCATCTAACCGGGCAGCCCACCTCCCAACCCCACGCCCTCTCATCTGGGTCCACACTCCCTGCCCAGCGCCGCCACCGTGGAGCACTGCCACTAGAGTCTCACTGGAACAGGGAAAATAAGTCAAGGAAGATGTGGATGGGGTGGAAGAGGGACTTTGAGGGACAATTTAAACATGAGGACAGAACTGGCTTCACTATCCTGAATTTCGCCTTCTGGTTTGTTTGGTTTTTGACTCAGTTCAGGGTTGTAGGGTTGGGGCAGTGGTAATCGTGGTAGTGCTCTTTTCTCTCTTCCTTGAGGGTAAATGAAGCTGCAGATTATGGCTCCCCGAAGTTAAACTTCTACAGCATTTTTCTTTGCTTTTGTTTTGTTGTCTTTATTTGTCTAGTTTTTAGTGGTTGGTGGGTTTGATTTTGTACATAGTTCCTTGGTCCCCAGGAGATTTTGATAAATGTCTCTGGTCAAAAACAGTCCATTTCCCAACCCTTCCCGCGTCTCCCCCCACCCTAGCCCTCAGAACCATCCTGCTCCTCAAAAACCCCTGTCCACTCTCCGCTTTCCTTCCCCCCACTCCCCACTCACCTAGATGCTCCCCCCTCTCCCCTGCCATCCGCTCCTTTCTCCACTTCCAGCACCCCGTCCTCTAGGCCAGGGGACTGCGGACAGTAAGGGAAGGGAGAGCAGGGTGGGGCGCAGGAAAGAGCAAGAGGGGAGACTTGCCAAAACGCAGGCAGGATAACGGACACTCCAAAAGCCAGAGGAAGCAGGCCAGAGGAAATACCCCCTGAAACGCCCCCTCGGCTCCCCGCTCGGCCCCGCCCGGCCCCTCCCGCCCCCCTCAGTAAGTGGCCGAAAATTTCATCCGCTTCTGCTTCTGTCTCTGGTTGCAAAACCACACCCGCACCACGTTCTTTTTGAGGTCCAGTTTCTCGGCGATGGCGGCAATCTTCTCCGAGGAGGGCCGGGGCTGCACAGCGAAGTAGGCCTCGAGGGAGCGCTTCTCCGGCGCCGCGATGGAAGTCCGCTTACGCTTCTTCTCGCCGCCGTTGAAGAGCTCGGGCTTGTTCATTTTCTCGCGCTGCGCGCCCTCGGCCTCCTCCAGCCACGCCTGCAGGATGGGCTTGAGCGCGATCATGTTGTTGTGCGACAGCGTGAGCGACTCGAACCTGCAGATGGTGCTCTGGCTGAGCGAGCCCACGCCCGGGATCTTGAGGTTGGCCAGCGCCGAGCCCACGTCGGCCTGCGTCACGCCCAGCTTGATGCGCCGCTGCTTGAAGCGCTCGGCGAATGCCTCGAGCTCGCGCGGGTCCGTGTCCGAGTCGCAGATAGACGCCAGGCCCGCCGCGCCCACCACGGCCGCCGCCGCCGACGCCGCCGCCACCTGCCCGGCCGCCGCCGCCGCTGCAGCCGCCGCTGCGCCGTGGTGCGCGGCCGCCGCCACCAGGCCGGGGTGCGGCAGCCCGGACGGCATGTTCATGGCGGCCGCCGCCGCCGGGTGCGACAGGTGGCCCAGGCCGTGCATGTGCGGGTGCGGGTGCGCGGAGCCGCCAAGCAGCCCGCCGCCCGGGCCGCCGCCGCCACCCCCCGGGCCACCGCCGCCCCCGGGGCCGCCGCCACCCCCGGGGCCGCCGCCGCCGCCCCCCGGGCCGCCACCGCCCCCGGGACCGTCGTGGGCTCCGCCGCCACCGCCGGCCGCGCCCGCGCCCCCAGCGCCGGCCATGAGCGCGAGCGACGGCGACGAGATGTGGTCCAGCAGGTCACCGGGCTCCAGCGCCTGGTGGTGGTGGTGGTGGTGGTGGTGGTGGTGCGCCAGCGGCACGGTGGACGTGGACGTGCAGGGCACGCTGTTCATCGTGTGGTACGTGGCGTCCGGCTTGAAAGGGTGGCTCTTGCCCTGGGACACCGCGATGTCCACGGCCGCCAGCGCCTCGGCCCGCGCCAGCAGCGTTTCGTCCAGGCTGGCGAAGAGGTTGCTCTGCAGCTGCAGGCGACACAAACCAAACCAAACCAAAACAAAAACCACAAAACCAAAAAAGAAAAACGAAAAACGAAAAGCAGAAAACACACACAAGCCGGAAAGCACAACACGCAAAAGGCAAACACAAAGCAACCAAAATAACAGCGGGGGTGGGAAGAGTGCAGAGCGGGAAAGACGAAACGGAACGGGGGACACATGGTAGGGGGGCAGACGAAAAGGGCCAGGAGCATAAAGAGGGGCGCAGAGGTACGCGGGAAAGGGGGGACACGGGAACACATTCCAGGCACGGGCGTGGGAGACGAAACGGGAGGGCAAAAGAAGAAGAAGAAATGGAGATGTAACTCGCAGCTGGGGACCCGTGTCACACACCCGAGCACGCACAGAGATCGCCTTTCGGAGGCGTGAAATTAACAGAGAAAGTACAGGGAAGTCGAGAGTCTCGGCCCCGGAACTCCCCTCTCCATCGCCGGCGCTCGACACCGAGACAGCGGCAGGCGGGCGCGCGACCCCAGCCACCCCTGCCGGGACGGGGCCGCAGCCCGCAGGCGGCTGCTCGGGGGAGGGGCGGGCGCGCGGGCCGGGCCGGGCCGCGGGCGCGGGGCGCTTACCGGCGGCGTGGGCAGGCAGGCCCGCCGGATGGCCTCGGAGCTGGAGTGCAGCGACGGGTACTTGTGCTCAGGGAGGGTGGGATGCATGGCAAAGTGCGGCTGCTTGCTGTTCATGGACATCATCTTGACCGCTTGGCATGTAAATCCACAAACACTCCGAAAGTCCGCGGGAAAGTGCGCGCGCCGTCCCCGGCCTCCCCTCCGAGGTGGCAGCCGCGGACGGTGGCGGCCGCGCCGCGGGCTCCCGCTGCTCCTGCTGTCGCCCGGCGCTCCCTGTGACCGCGCAGAGCGCCGCGCGCCGGCCTCGCCGTCCGCTTCTCCGAGAGCTCTAGCCCCGCGCGCAGACGGGATGCACTCCTCTTACACCTGAGCCCCACTTCTCGCGGCCGGCCCGGGGAGCTCTCGCGAGAGCTCGCAGCCCCGCCGCGTTGACAGGCATCAGCTGTCTCCGTCTGTCTGGCGCGCGCTCTTCCTCTCGGCGGCGCCGTGCGTCTGCGCGCGCGCGCGCACTCGTCGGGCAGCGACCGGCGCGTGGGAGCCGCTCTTATAGTGACCACCAGCAAGGACAGCGCAGGTGATGCACCTGTGGCTGCCCGGGCATGCGCGCTGCACGCGTCACCTTTCCACCGCGGGTCTGGAAAGATCAGAGGGGTCGGCTATTGTCTCAGGATGGGCACCTTTGCAGGGAGAAAGGCCACACGTGCACATCCCCTCTGTGGGTTTTTCCTTCCCCTCGCTCGCGAGCTCTGAATATACGCGCCTCACTTAGGCATAACTCCTTTCCGGGATACGCACAAGCAGTTATCTAACGCATACAGCCGGGCGTTTGTATGTTAAATTGCGCCTGCGAATTCCTCTGTATACAGAGAAAAATAATACAGAAATGCGGGCGGTGCTGTCTTTTGCTGCAAGAATCTGTTTCTTTTAAGGTTTATAAATAGGTTCCTGGAGAATAATCGCGGTGACAGACATTTGTTTGAAGCAGTCAGACGCTATTGATTTCCACATAATTTAATTTCCTCTGCATATTTTTTTTGTTGTTGTTAATATAACTGTGTCAGGCACCACCAGTGACAGCCACTTAGAAGCCACAAGGAGCAAGTGCTTTTTATTCGGAAAAGGCTGTTGAAATGAAATTGTGCATTTCTCTTATTGTTCGTCTCTAACCGTGTACAAACCCACATTTCAACAAACGAGTCCGAGTGATCTAAGGGCTCTAGTCATCAAAAGGGAAAAACAGGTAACAGAGTGTAACGAGGATCCTTTCCTCTCCTAAGCGCGCGCGCGCGCACACACACACACACACACACACACACACACATGCACACACATACACACACACCCTTTATTCTGGAAACTCCAGAAAAAGAAAACTGCTTCAGGGGGGAAAAAAAGGAGTGAGCAATGAAGAGAACTTTCTTTTCTCTTCCATTGTTTTGAGTCTTTGACTCTTAGCTTCTCTTTGCTTATATTTCTTCTTCAATTGAAAACAAGAGGAAGCCAACTTACAGGAAAGTGTGATTCAAAATATTAATTCAAATGAATTTGAAAAGCACACGCTCTGGCCCCGCCTTTATCAGTTTCTTTTTAATTACTGTGAAATCAAGACCTAAGACGAATAAATCAATTAGCCAACCTGTTACATGGCCCTCCTGCGGCAGACAGATCGAGGCCCTCCTTAGGGAGCTGCTGTTCAGGTGCCCGAGTCTCTAGGGACCCACTGCTTGCCCCGGGTGATAATAATGGCCAAGATGTTATCACATCTGCCACAAGAGACCTGGAGAGCGGCAGAGGGAATAGAAATCAGATGACTAATCTTTCACATCTCTCCCATACCAAGGGGGTCTGTATTTTCACCAAAGCGCAAAACTCATTTCTGTAAAGCCATGGACTTGCGCACCGGTGGATTTTATCTTTCCTTTGCATAAACGC
Source organism: Cuniculus paca (assembly GCA_004365215.1). Taxonomy (NCBI): domain Eukaryota; kingdom Metazoa; phylum Chordata; class Mammalia; order Rodentia; family Cuniculidae; genus Cuniculus; species Cuniculus paca. Next base: position 867 of record RJWT010052903.1, on the reverse strand, counting down.
GTGCGTATTTAGCATCCCCACTCACCTATTCAGATCCAACAGCCCACAGGCGTCACCATGGCTTTTCTTTTCCTTTTTCTTTCCTTTTTCTCCTGTCCTCTCACCCCCTCCCTTCCCTCTAGCCCGAGAGGGAAGTGAAAAGGATGTTCACTGGCTGGTGCGAGAAGGAGCCGCGGCTTCATCCATTATGCGTTCCCCTGGGAGCGCTAAATGCAACTTTATCTCGACGGGGAATGGACGAAGAGTGGGACGTCGCTGGAGGGAAAGAGTGAGTCCTGTGGTCGCTGTCGCAACGGGTGTCCCGGTTTAACCTAATCCTTCCTGACACCCGTCGTGGTGGATGGAGAGCTCTCTGGTGGGGGGTAAGAAAGCCCCCCCCCACAGCACCCCACCCTCTGAACATCTAGTGACTGCAGACATCAATCACCTTCGGGGAAACGCTGGACTCTAGGGACCCTCACAGGTGCAGGGCCCACAGAAATGCAAACAGCCCAGGTTTATGGCCAGGTGGATACACTGGGGGTGGGGAAGGAGAGAGTTCCTAAGTACCCGGGTCTGCCTTGGTTTACCCCTCAGATTACTGGCAGTCCTTCACCCCAGGAAAATTACAGTCAAGAGCTTGCTATCCGGCCAAAACGCCCTTCTTAGCTCACCTCTCTTTGGACTACAGAAGTATTTTTTGAGTTCTGAGTGAGGTTAGACCTCTCTCTAGAATATCTTGCTTTTTTCCTCCCCTGGGACTAGAAATGTGAAAGCTGTGGATGCAATCCTTTCTTTTCCTCCTTTTGTGAATTGGATGCCCATTTAGGCCACTTCTGTTTTCCACCATGCATGTGTAGCAGAACTCCACCGAACAGTACAATGTTC
>RJWT010052902.1:0-10470 GCA_004365215.1 Cuniculus paca | reverse complement strand
GCTCGCTTGAGAGGGGCCCCAACACCAAGGCAGGGAACTTAAGAGTTCATTGATAGGTCAGGGTGGGGCTGGCAAACTTTTACCTCTAAAGGGTCACAAAGTCGTCGCTATTTTAAGCCTTTCTAAGGGCATATGTGTTCTCTGCTTCATTTTCTCCTTCTTTTTACTTATATTTTACAATTTTATAAAAATATAAAGACCATTTTTAGCTCAAGGACCTAATAAACATGGGCTGCTGGCTGGATTCTGCTTTCAGGCTGTGGTCCGCTAACTCCGCCACAGGGTGTGTGCAGTCAGATTGCTAAATGAAAGAGTAAACTAATCCAATTTGAAGTATGACATCAACCACTCTCAGGGTACCAATTCCAGATGCTGCAAGAAAAACATAACAATATATCCTGTGTGTTTTTAAGTTTGAGAACAGGACGCAATTGATATTGGCTGTGTTCACAGTTAATTCACTATTGTGTATGAACTCAAGAAAGATCAGGATGAGAATAGCAATTCCTTATGTCAGTAGAAGCCTGGGACGTTTCTTGTAAAGACTTTCAAATCTTAATGTTTGAATAGTTGGTACGTTTATAATTATTTCTAACATGTCCTTTGTCAAAAGTTTTATTTGAAACTGAAAACCTTAGATGTTGTTATTCTTTCCCTGCCCTAAGCATCTTCAGAATGGAGATGTGTTGTCTCTCTGTTTTTTAAATTGAAATATTTTGAAATAAAGAATGATCTCAACAGTTTTATGTTATACCATCTGTGCAAGATAAAACTTTGTAAGGAACTACTAAGTACAAAATGCAATGGCTTTTAGAGCTTTTGTTGTGCACCCCAATGGAAATTGAGTACTGCTTCGCAGAATTAAATAATATCACATTTTTTTCTTTAAATAACCAAAGAGATTAGTTTAAATTATTATCTATTTGCATAGTGATTGGAGACACACGTAAAGGCTTCCAAAAACTCAAATAATCATTTTATTCTGGATAAGTGTTCTTTACAAACATTTAATCCACATGATTTTAATGCTGATCACCTTAGAGATAATACAATCTGCTTTACTCTAATGTGAGATAAAGACTTTTAAGCCAAATGGCCACAATGCTGGATAAAGCAAAAGATGCTCTCCAATATATCTATAAAAATGTCAGTCTCTTTAATCTCTACTTGTGTATCTGTAACCTGGCAATTAATAAGTTAATGAATGAATAAGCAAATAAGTAAATCAGCAGTTAATGAGTACCAGATAAACAAATGTTCATATCTTCCATTAACATTGTTCTATTTCCTCCTTATGGTAGTTTTTGAATCAGGATCTTATTTACATTTTTATGAAAGATAAAGCAGAACCTCATCTTTCTTTCTTGTGTAAGTGGTGGACTATGAAATAAGGTAAAGAAAACAGAAATACAAAATACCAGGAAAAGAACCCTTAACACATCTATGACTTCCTAGCTTATTTGAGATACTTGCTAATTTTGTATAAACATTAAATTTCTCTGTCTCTCTCTATGTCTCTCTGTCTACTGAATATTACAGTTAAAAGACTCCATGAGAATCGGATAGGATGTGTAGTATGGTGGCTAATGATATCAGTTTTCAAACCAGTTTTCCTATGTTCAAGTCTCAGCCCTACCACATACTGACTGTGTGACTGTAGCCAAGTTTCTTAGCCCTTCTCTGCTCCATTTCCTCATCTGTAAAACAGGGATGTTAATGATACCTTTTAATCTCACAAATAGTGTCACTTCCAGGATTAAGCAAATTAAAATATCTGTGGTCCTCAGATCACTACCGGACACATAACACATAGTAATTGTTGGGGGATTTTTTTCCCTTTTTTTTTTTTAATTTGACAAATGATTTTGGCAAAGAGGATCCAAGCCATTACAAGACCGACTGAATAGCATGCCCTACATCCATCAGGGACAGAGCAGCATGCAATGTCCTTTATGAGTTTTGAAAATTAAAGAAAAGTCTCTTGGCTATTTTCCTTTGCTTCCCTGGAGAAACGTATTAACCTGTACTGTTTGGAAATCTGATGAGCATTTGGGTTGCAAGTCTTGGCATAAAAAAGATAAAAGAGCAATTGATATTAGGAACTAGAAATGACCATCGAAACTACTGAACATTCTGGTCAGCTACATGGCCTGAGGCCCACCGAGACAATGAGAGAACTCTCGATACCCGTTTGGCTTTGCCTATTTAAAACCACGCTGTGCTCTATGTGATAATTATCATGTTTCCCACTTATGAAGTGCATGTGCATAAAATTAAGAAATATCAAGAAATCAAATATCTGACCCCCCATGCTCTTTTTTTATTTATAGGTTACATGACCCAATTTAACCCTCCAGCACACACTTTTGGGTTATCTCCTGGTGTTTTCAGTCCTGTAAGACAACTGGACCTGGCACCTGCTGGCCAGGTTCTAGCTTAAACTGGACACAGCCAGCCTGGTTTAGGATTATGCAGGACCACTACGCAGCTGCTGTAACCATGGGAATTTTTTAACAGCCATTCATGGAGAGGTTGGTGTTTGTAGGAGTCTAGGGTTCAACAAGGGTGAGAAACCTCCCTGAAGCTAACAACTTGAAATGGATGGAATTTGGATCTAAAGGCATGATTTTTTCACAGCAACACACTACCTTTAAAAGTTCCACACTGCGAAGTACTGTAAGAACTCAGTTCAATTTCCTCTTTGCACAAAGCCCAAAGAAAGTACACAACAGCAAAGTTGGTTTCATGGCTTTTTAAATCTTGTGCTCGGTGAAGTTCATTTGGCAGTGTCTGCGGACATTCTGGTTGTCAAACCTGGGAGGTACTACTGGCTTCGAGTTGGTAGAAACCAGAGATGCTGCTAAACATCTTACAGTGCACAGGCCAGCCACCCCGAAGGCAAAGATGCTGTATTCCCAAACATCAATCAGTCTGAGGTAGAGCAGCTCAGGGCCATAGCTCTGTTAGGTGGCAGAGATAGGATTCAAATCCATGGTGTCCCACTGTGCAATGTGTCTCTCCCAAAATATCGGTTATCACTGACCAGAAAACCCAGGTTCACTGTTTTAATTGGTCAGGTGGGAAAACCAGAAGATACAGAGTGGAAAAATTTAAACGATTTGATCTTTAAAGAACAGGCACCAAAGGCACTTCTTACATCTTTTTATGTCTTGCTTCCAGCTCAAGATGAAGTAGTATCTTAATCAATGTTTATGAAATTAATATCTGAATCATAAAGTCACTTTTCTAACCCTGAGAAGTTGTTACTGATGGTGGCCACTTATTAAATAACTTCAGAAAAAAAATCTTCCCACATGTATGCATTTTCCTTGACTTGAAAAACAAAAGATAACATGTGGCATTCTCTCAGTCTCCCAGTGGGGCGTCCTATTATTTAAGATTAATTTTACCGTTGATCGTTGAGTGGAGTAGACCCTGTTTCCTTGTAAAGTTCTGAGATGTGTTTCCACTCACGCTGTGCCTTTATGGCTCTGCCTCTTCCTTTCTCCCGAGTCTTGTAATTCTCAGCAGCTGCTTTCTCAAAGGGTATTTGCCACTGTACTGGCCTTTTCAGGGGGGAACTTGTGTTTCTCTGTATGTCGGTCTTTGGATTTATCCTGTGCTATTTCCCAGTGGGTCTGACTTGTTGCCTTGTGCTCACCCCATTGGTAAAGGGACCCCTTACATGCACAGATGTTTCTTCAATTCACATTTTTTGGTGTTAAGGGTTTGGCAAGCTGGTTCCTCCCATTCACTGTTGTCCTTACTGGACCTGAATTTGTGGAGGCCTCAGAGGTTGCCAGGCTACTCTGTTCATATGGGGAAACAATCACTTCTCCCGGGGTAGCTAGATGCATTCTTAATTCAGACTCACCAGAGTTCATGGCCCTTTGAGAAACACTTCTCATAGCCCTGGTGCCTGCATACAATCCGATCAATGCTCAGGGTATTTCAGCCTATTGGAAAAATAAATGACTTTGTGACAAAGGAGGAGAAAAACATCATATATAAGAGCTCCCCAACCTCCACAAAGATGATTTGTGATTTGGACCCAAACCCCTCATGAGTGTGATGCTACACAGTGATAGGATTCAGAAGTTAGACAGCCATGGAAATGATTTCATTGTTGGGCTTTGAGATGTTCAACTTTATTATCCATTTTTGTGTTGACTCTGATAAAAACAGGGGAGGCTGATCTGGTTAAACGGTGGAATTTGTAGATTCTCCTGGTGTCCCTTAGAAGAATTATCTTAGCCTGTCAGACCATCCCCCCCCCAAAATATGTCATTGTTTTAGTTAGATATCCACTGTCCCATTTTCTAGATGGGTACTATTGAGAATAAAATGCCCAAGGTGTGACGGAAGGATTTCCTTCATTCATCATACCTCAGTTACCTGAGTTTAGACCCTCAGAGAAAGAGAGATGATCTCATTTGAAAGGGAGACAAAGAGAGGGACATCAAGCCTAGACCCAGACTGTAAGAACATTTTCAAGTTGCCCTGAGTTTATTTAAAAAAAATGTTTTTGGATATAGGATGCTCACCCCATACCCACTTCCGGGCCTGCCTTTCTTCCATTCTCTCGTGTGGTCACTTCCGGCTGGGCTCAGTGAGCCCTGCCTTGGAGGGGTGGGTGTTTGCTAAGGCGACTCTCCTTTTACTGCCCTTGCTTTGGCAAGGAATCGGCTCCAGGCTGCTGCAGGTCCTGTGCAATACACTGATTAGCTGCACAGAAACCGGCCCATTTGGAGGGTGAAGATTAAAGTCTTCCTATCAAAGCTTTCTGTGTAATGTAGCTCTCCACTCTGGCCATCTAATTATGCTGCTTCCTGAGAAGCCAAAGGAAGAGTGTGATGCCTGTGCATGGTGGGGAGTGTGAACAGGGGCATGCAGACTGCTAGCCTCCAACAAGGTTGGAGGGTGAGTGGTGGGTCCCAGACCATACTCCATTCTAGGTGCCCTGGCCTGAGTCCCCAGCAAGCTCCCATGGGGTTTAGTCCCCCACAGTGGGAGACTGGAGGAGGGACCAGGTGGGCCATCAAAAGATAATTAGTTATGCATCCATTTATGGATAAATAAGTCAATGGATTTGTAGGCTCATTGGCTATCTTGAGTGGTCAGTTGTAAGAGCCAGGTAGGCTCTCTCTCCTGTATGTGCCTCTCTTCTCACAAGATGCTTTGTACTACCTTGAGACTCTGAAGAGTCTTCACCAGCGTGAGGACCCTTGACCTTGGACCTCGTAGCCTCCAGAGCCCTGAGTTGAATGAACTTTTATTTTTTGTGTTACCCATCTGGGGTATTCAGTTATAGCAACAGAAAATGACTAGGACATGAGCTAAGTTATTCGGACTCTGCTCCAAATAAACGACTATCGATGGGATGATTCTGAGCAGTTTCCATGTCCAAACCGTGCTGGTTAGAAATGAAGACCACAGGACCTGGGATATAGTTCAGCAGCACAAGTGCCTGCCTGGCAAGTGCAAGGTCATGAGTTCCATTTCTGGTACCCCCCCCCCCCAAAAAAAGATGAAGACCACAGACCGGGAGAATGCAGGCGGAGGGGCAGATGCTGATGATAGAAACTTCAGAGTTGGAAGAGAAAGAGTATGCAGGAGAAGGAAGGACCAGAGGGACACAGGAAAGATGTTGTTGGTGTGTTATGAATGGTGACTAAGTTAATCTGAGTAGCTGGTGAATCTCACCACGCTGAAAAGCTCTGCATGATAATTACTAAATCAAGATGAAGGATGTGTATTCATGCACTGCTGCTTTTATTTCTTGATGCTTTTAAAGGACATTTTTTTGAGTTGATTTTTAAATAATTTAACACATTTCCTATGCTCCTTTTGATGTCTGCCCATCACAGGAGCCGTTTGTTAAAGAATTAGCAGGTGTCACTATCTCTGGGGAATTTTAAAAGCTGTCTTCTTCAGACAAGTATGATGAGGCATGGAAGTAAACATGCAGGATCCAGTCTGAACACAGACCTTTGCTCATGGTGGTACCAAAGCCAATGTCAACCTCTTGGAGGGCAGCTGTCTGGGGTCCAATTGTAAGGCATCAGATTTAAGGCAAGTTATCTCTCGTGTCTGCTCAGCCAGGAGGATCCTCTGGACATCTGATAGCGGGAAGTGAGGAAGGTGTTCACTGAAAACTGAATGCAGGAATCAGGGCTGCTCACATGTTGAAATTCCTGAGAGAAGGATGCCGACCAGTAGAGACAGAAGCTAGAGACGTTGACTAATTTAGTAAGCTTTATTGAGATCCAAGGTATCCCAGGCATTCTAGAAGGAATAGGAAGACGATTTTGGATAAAAGATGCTTAAGAGACAAGAGGAAAGAAGGATATGTTTGGCGACACATTGGACCTGTGAGAGGAAGTAAGCGGAAGTATGGATAATTCAAAAAAATAACCCTTGGTCTGTAACCAAAACAAGATAAAGAACAAATTAAAAAAAATGGAAGGAATTACCAAAACAGACACAAGAGGTCTGCTGTGTTTTGTGGGGAGAAGTGACACGCTGGATGTCTCCTAACCCAGGTGTATCTTTAATCCACCCCTACGAAAATCATTCATTTACCCGTCTGTTCATCTGTTCCTCCCTTCCATCTCCTGAGTTCTACCAAGAGCATGTTTTGCCTTCTAACACATGTGGCTGTTGTATTATGGCCGAGGGGGGGGACACAGGGCTTGTTTTCTTCCCCTTATTAGCGTGCATAGGGACACTGTGGGGCCTCCCAAGGGTCCCAGCTTTTGATCCCAAGACGCTGCCCAGGCATATTCATATGTATTTGATCTTTTATCTTTGACACATTGCTAAGCCTGTGATGTACATTTCTAGATACATTTCTAGCAAAGTTCTTAGACCCCAGAACCATGCCAGGTGCCCAGTTGAGGCCACTCTGATCAGGTAAGTGGTTTAACCTCTCAAGGTCTTTCACTCTTGTTTATTTTCTTCAAATGAGATACAGTAAAACTTTGGCTTGCAAGTATAATTCATCTTGGAAACACGCTTGTAATTCAAAGCACTTCTATATCAAAATGAATTTTCCCATAAGAAATAATGAAAAGTAATATGATTTGTTTCACAACCCCACACTATTTCTATGCTTACAGTACTATAGTATAATAAAAATAATAAGAAAGATACCAAATATAAAGACAAACAAATGAGCCTGCATTTACCTTTGAAAACCATGCTGGTGTGAGAGAGACAAGAGAGAGGAGGGTTGCTGTGTCGGATGACTTTTGCTATCACTAACAGAAACCCTGCTGTCTATTGGCTCTGTAGAATCTTTTTTTTCTTTTCCACACACCTTTAACAAAGAATCTATCCAATGGCACTTGCTTTTGCCTCTCTTTGAGAATTTTGCAGAAAAGTGACATTGCATTGTCTTTAAACAGATTTATTGCTTGAACCGCTACAGCCTTATTCAGGTGGTGTTTTCTACAAAATTTGACACCGTTCCTCACATTTTACACATCTGCTAATGTCATTTGAAGGGAGGGATTCCTATGCCATGAGATCACCATAACCTCTTGTTGCTGGGAGAAAGTCACCCACAATCTCATGCCATACACGGTGGATGGGAGGGAGAGAGAGTTTGTGATCACGTGATGCTGTTTTCTTATTGCAACACGTGTCATTTATCAAGCTAAAAGCTTGCTCATGTTATGGCATACTCTCAGAACAAGTTCCTCACAATCCAAGATTTTGCTGTACTTCATTTGCTGAACTCAGCATCTCGCTAACACTGGTTTAACTTACCTGAGAAAGAAAGTTCACAGTGATACTCACCATCAGTTCTGCACATTAGGTTTTCAAAACATCCTAGAAAGATGAGCTCTGTGATTACCTGATGCCCCTGTAAGATTAGAACTATTTCTACACGAGCAAGGTGAGCTTCAGGGCTGTTCCATCTTGAGGGGAAATTGATATTTCATCAAATTCAGTGGCAGAAAGGAGGGAAATGAGGTTGAGGGATATGGTGAAGTTCTGCTCCTGGTTACAAAATTAAGTGCATTTATTTATGTATTTGTTTGTTGTTTGTATGCCTACCCAAAGACTGCCATGGTAGGCACATTTGCTTTTTACATTCAAAATGACAACAAAATGTGTGACGCCCAAGGCATTTGTCATTTTGGCTCTTAAATTGCATATGCAATTTAGGAGAAGTGTTCTCCATATGTTTTTGATTCACTGATATCATTGAAGGGCTGTTTTATGAGTTGCTTGATACCCTTAAATCTTGCAGTGAGCTTACTGATGTCCTCTTGTCTTTTCCCTGAACTATACAATGTCACTCTTTTCTCACAGCAAATGAGCTCCACACAGAGGGAGTACTGCGGTGTCCCCAGGTACCGACAGAGCCGTGTCCTCTGCCGAGACTACTGTCCAGCCCAGAGTCCTCTCTGGACAACAAAGAAGGTGGCACAAATTGCTGCCCTAGGACTCTGTAGAAGGTGGAGTCAGAACTCTCCACTTCCTGATCCCCAGTCCACAACTCATGACCACGATTTCAAATACTCAGCCCCAGATCTGCTTATTTTTCTTGCAGTTACAGGGCACTTCTGGCATCTTCCTCTGCCTATTTTCTTCTTCCTGTCCCTGCACTCTGCCTACTGTGGCCACACACAGCTGGGTGCTCAGGTGTGACTGTGCAACCCCCAGGGTCACCAGGGACCACACGGACGGTGACCGCGCAGATGGCATTTGTACCAAGCTCGTGAAGATTATTTTAAACATCGCTTCACTGAGAACATCAAAGATGTCAGAACAGTAAGCAGCAGAGTAAACAGTCTCTCTAAGAGAAACAGTTCAGATGCTGGCATACAACATCATGGAGAGGACAAGAAAGAAGGAAGTAGGTCCCCTGGATCCAGGAAGAATCTAAAATATGAATTGAAGCCCACAGAGAGAATAAAAAGAAAAACTTAAATGAGGAAGAAGGTGGCAGCTGGCAATGCCTTAGCCTGGAGCTGGACTCACCCTGTGAGAAGAGCTGTTGAGCCTGGAGACACGCGGTTGCAATCGTGGTCACAGTTGCAGTCGTGGTCAACCCCAGAGGTCTCTGCAGAGAGGCGCAACAGTGGAAGAGAGTGGTGTACGTGGAGACCTGTGCTGGCTGGTGGTGAGTGCAGGGGACTTGATCCCCCCATGGGAAAGAGTGATTGGCCAGGAGCCATTTTAGAGTTGGGCAGGATATGCCTGGGCCCAGGACTGTTGCTGACTTCTTCCAGCAGCTCCAGGTTGTGGGCAGACCCGCAGAAGTTGCTTGGACTGAGTTCCCCTGTGTGTTCCAGACAACATTGCGTAGGTTCCTAACCAGCTTAGATCCGCAGGCCCTGGCCAGTCATACTCCCATGCAAATGCTAGGGATCCTTGTGGGCTGGTACCCAGCTCAGGGAAGAGGCACGGGTGCAAACCATCAGGTACCCATAGCCAGCACTGGCTAGAAAAACCAAACAGTCATCCAGCAGCTCCAGGTTGTGGGCAGACCTGCGGAAGCTGTTTTGGACCGAGTTTCTCTCCTGTGCGCATTCCACACAACATTGTGTAGGTTCCTAAACAGCTGAGATTTGCAGGCCTGCCCAGTTCCGCTCCCATGCAAACTCCGGGTGGGTCAGTACCCAGCTCAGTGCAGAGGCACACGCACCCACCATCGGATGCCAGTAGCCAGCACTGACCAGAAAAGCTGAACAGTCTCGCTTTGGAGAAGTTGTGGCCAGTGCCAGGGTGCCTGGGACCACACTATCCAGGTGTGTGGAAAAAATCAGGAATATGCCAAGATGAAGAGGGAGAGGGCAATTTCCGGGCAACCCAAGCAGTGCAAGTCCAGGAGAGGTAAACATGGAGGCACCTATAGAAAGAAACATAGGCAGAGTGGATCAGGAGACATGATCTGTCAATATGCTCTATACAAGAAACACGTTTAACTAGAAAGAAAATTCATAGACTGAAAGTCAAAAGAGAGAGAACAATGCCCTATGTGACAGGGAGCCACAAAAAAAGTAGGGGTAGCCTGCCCATTAATTGCAGAATGGATAAGAAAGACATGGCATTTTTTGTGGTGGAAATCTACTCAGCTATAAAGGAAGATAACCTCAAGGCTCTTGTAGGTGGATGGAGGCAACTGGTGATCATGCTCATGGATGAAATGGTTCAGAGTCACATTTTGTGTTGTCTCCCTAGTATAACAAACTAAAGGAGTTAGTGGGATCCAAAATGCACAATACATAATGGGAAAGTCAAAGGGGAGGAATTATGTAAAAAGGGAAGGAAGTGGACACTGTTAATCTATTATCATGATTTGAAACTCAGATTGTCTTCATAGTTCTGAATAGTTTCATTTTATTCTGATTTGTTTGATTTTATTATACTTGATGGCATGGACAGCTATTTTAAAGATAACAAAATATATAATTGCAGCCATTGAGGATGTCCAATTACCTTGTTTAGAAACGCTGT
>RJWT010052901.1:0-10493 GCA_004365215.1 Cuniculus paca | reverse complement strand
AGAATGGACATCTTTCTCTCATCTTTTCCTATAGTATTTTTTCTCACAGTACATGTTAATAAATATGCTAGTCAATATTTGTCTCGGATTATAGTTCATCAGCTAAATGATGCCACTTTTTATTTAACTCTATTTTTTTATTTGTTTTGTATATAATTATAGGATCTGATAAAAGACCCTTCTGTGTAGCACTTATACATACTCAATATGTAATTCAGAAATAAGCATAATATGAGCAATTTTATGAAATGTGATGTACTAGTCCAGCGAGAAGAGAATAAAACTTATTCTACACAGGTGATCTTCCCTCACCATCGACTGCCTCTCTCTTCCTAGTGGAAGGGAAAACGCGGACCTAATGAAAATGTTAAAACAAACCCCTATTCACACTCAGTCAACAAGAAAACCCACAGCCTCAACACAGGAACTGCACACAGGAAGTTCAATATTTATTTTGCATTATAAGGATATTGAAGCCATAACAATTTTTAAAAATTTTTGATTATTAGAGATTCAAACAATGTTTACATACAAGATCTCAGTCTGTACTACACTGTATACTGGCCGAGTGCCAGTCCGTACATATACAGCACCTATTGTGTGCCGCAGACAGACGGTGGCCCGTGGACTTTGGCTTTTACAAATCGAATTAACAAACATTTAATGAGAACCAGCTCTAACAGAGAGCTTGGCTAGATTTAAGAGTGAGACTTTTTTAAAATTCCTTTCCACTAACAGCTGTTGAGTCAACTAGACAAATAGTAATTCAAATGGCTACTAAGTCAGATCATAACAAATATTTTGCATCTATATTATCTGCAAGTTTTTAACTTTACTTATTGTTTTTATGATTATGGATTTCCTCAGCTAACCATTGCCTCTTAGCTTTCAAATGCTGAGTTCTGTATGGGACTCAGGCTTTGTGGCTGGGGTTCCTGGAAAGAGTGTGCGTAGAACTGAATCGACTGCGTGTTGTTTCCTTGCCAATGGAACTTTCTGAAAGGCACTGAGAAGAAATGATTGGGGTCGCTACTTGTGAAACTCAGTGCGCGCCTGCCCAACCTGGCGCTGGGTCCCACAGCGACAGCGCGTCCCTCTATACTGACTTCGGCGTTCTTCTTCCAAGCCCGAAATTGAACTTTCCGCTTTGCGCGCGCACCAGCATTCCCCCAATCAGCTGTCAATACGTCATTCTGCCCACCCCTTCAAACTCCACCCCCGTCAAACCTAATAAAAGCCCGCCGCTTCTTCGTCAGCCTTGCATTCTGCTGCAGCCCTCCTGTGCCCGCAATAAAGTCCTTTTTCTTTTTTCTTTCTTGCCTTTGCTTCTCTACTGCACCAAGAAAAGTCTATCAGCTTCTACATAGAGTTGAGCTAGCTTCACTTTCTAGCCCATCAAAAGCACATGACCTTTGTAGAACCTTAGGAACTGCAATGACATTTGTAAGTTTGATTCCTATTCATTCGAACCCTATCTGAAATATAAAATCCTAGTATTTATTTATTTATATAGTTTAGTGGAAAATTTTGTTTTGGACAATACTAAATATGCTATGCATAATATACTGTATACAATAATCTTCATTATGAAATTAATATATTTATTCTTAATATTTATAGTAATTCTCTGAAAAAACTTTAAGAGCAAAGTATTATTATTTTATATGTGTCTATACAGCTTACTTGTTCTTAATTATGGTTTGTAGGTATCTTAGATATCTTAGTAGATTCATGAAGTTGCCAGATAAAAGAGAGGAAACTCAGTTAAATTTCAATTTCAGATAAATAATTAATTTTTTAGTATAAGGGTATCTCCCAAAAGGCTAAAAATTATAAAATTCTAAAAATCAGTTTTTGTTTATGAAATTCAGATTTAAGTGGTGTATTGTATTTTTTATCTACTAAATCTGCCAGCTCTAAGTAGACTGCAGACTTCCCCAATCATCACAGTTTTTGCTTCTCTTTGTCCAGCACTTTCCTGGCTTGAATCATGACCTATAACAGCATAAACTCTTAATTCCTGAAACTTCAGGTGGAAAATCACATTTTTCATGTTTGACTCGAAGTTGTTCAAATATATTTTATAGGTACAGTAACCTTAGGCACTGTTTTAGAGAGTAAGGATGTATTTGATAATACTGAAATTGGTTATGGAATACTTTATGGTCCTTTCGTTGTATTTTTGTTAAATAAAGGCAGTGAATGTCATTTTTTAAAGAAAAAACCCACCATCAGCCCACAGACCTGGAATCTGGTTTCATCTCAGTTGTAAACTATCTCTGGGTCTCTGTAAAATCATCTATGGCAGTCTGCTCCTATGACGATGGCAGAGTCAGTACATCAAGACCCCAGGTCTTTCCCCTGCTTGTTTTCACATCTACTGGCATAGAAGGTGATGGGATCCACTTCCCTGCCTCTTGGTACTGACGGTGGCCATGTAACTAGTGTTGGGCAGAAAGATGTTAGCAGAGAGGACACCCAGAAGCTTGAAATCACCTGTGTTTGTGTGACTCCTCTTCCTGTGGGACGTCTCTGCCTTTGCCCTGAGAACAGGCTGTGGCTAACCTGGTGGATGGATGGGAGCATGAGGTGGATACAAGCACCCAGTTCTGATGCATTCCTGTCCCTCAACTAGGAGAAGAAATAATAAGATTGAAAGATTTTATTTCCCTCCAAGAATCATTGCACAATATTTATTTAGATATCAGCAAGAGTTCAAAGAAGCATTTTGATGCATGTATGTTGCAGTCTCACCATAAATCTGATCTGGCCCTAGAATCTCAAGTGTACGAAGGACCTGAGGGTAAAATATACTTTTTATGCTGCATCATTCCTTTGAAATGTGAAGTAAATAGAGATAAGTAGGAATACAGGGTAAACAGCGGGTAAAATGATGCACACATGCTAATGTCTGGCTGATCTGAGTGGTAAGAATTTTGTGGGGAGCTTGACTTGTACAGTAGTGGGGTGTTTCAGTGTTCATTGGTGCAGACTCAGTCTTGGCTATAGCTAGAATTAGATGCCCCGTGGGATCTCCTTCACCCCGCTGCCTGCTCAAGTTCCTCAGACTGTCTGATGTATTCTTTATGGCCATTGATGAGCAGAGGAGCAGAGTAAGTGGCCATGACTGCTTTTCTGTCTGTGCTATGCTTGGCAGAATATGAAATCATATGTATGAGCCTCAGATCATATATATCAGACATTACCAACTGGAATTATTTGTTTTCCTGATTTACAATGAAAATGTCTGATTTGTTTGAGTTTTACAAATTAACGAAACATTAGGACTGTCCAGACCAGACCTAGCTGGATGTCTGATACCTCTACTTCTTTGTCAGTAGACTCCTGAGTTGCTAAGTGGTATGAGGCAGCAGGGGGAAGGGAAAGATCAAGTGTGTCTTACATCAGGCCTAAACCTTTATACCTTCATTTCCTTCTGTACGAGGAAGTAAACTGGGCCTTTCAGATTGCTATGAACCAAGCTTACATAAAACATGCAAAATATGACAGATCAAAATTCTCACCAGAATTCTCAACAATATATACTGTTCAGTTTTTGTCAAAGTCTGGTGACTTATTATTATTTAGCATTGTTAAGCAACCCTAGCCTAAATGTCACTGGGTAATGGGAGCAGATAAAAGCAGTATGCATTTTCTTCAAAGTTTCTAACTTTGGAAGGAATTCCTAGATATAATAGGTATGTGGGAAAAAAATCATGTTGACAGCACAACAATTCATTCACTTCCTAACATGACTAGTCATGTACTGTACTTTAGTGCAAACAATAAGGTTATTGTTCAGATGGGAAAACAAGCAATTTGTTGGAAGGCGAAAAGGTGAAAATGTTCTATAACCTGATTTTGTTTTGTAGGGTGGTGCGTCATTTTCTAGGTCATCTCAGAAGATGCAGTTAATAGACACAGATTTGGTGATTTGTGAAAGCAAGGATTTCTTCTAGTTTTCTTACTGCTATTGCATGGGATTTTAAGGTTTGTTTTTATTCGTTCAGATTCAATGGCTCAACTTTCTCCTTCCGTAAGGACAGAAGAGTCCCAGGTCATGCCGAGTGTCTCTGTCTAGATGCGAGAGTTGGAGGGCTTCTGGTTGGAAACCTTCCAAGGTGACCCCAAGTTGATGAGTTCAAATGATCCAGGACTGTGATGGACAAAGCAGCTGGTAAGTTCAGTCCATGTTCTGCTTAGAGGACTGTGCTAGATAAACCTCCCCTTTAGGTTTCCTCCTTTGCTTGTTTTGTATTATTTTTTTTTCTTTTTTTTCCCTGATCTTGGACTAATGGGGCATGGAGGGGGGAGGAGAAAAACACAACGCTTTGGGAGAAATAGTAGTTTAAATAGCCCTGTCTACTTTCATGTTTCTGAGATCTGTAAAATTGCTAAGAGTTCTGTTTCTGTTAATGATGTTTGCATATTTACCAGCTGGAGTTGTTGGTACTTACTGATCCCCAAACATATATTATTTAGACAATGTTTAGAGTCTTTATACAACCACTGTCTTTTCTTAGTTAAAAAAATCTTACTTTACACTGTTGCTTTTTTGTAAATTTGTTAACCTAAGGACTTTTTTTTGCTTAACCTTTAATTTAAAACAATGAAATAAGGCCCAATTTGTAAACACAAAATAGCAAGAACATAACTCTTCTAGGCCCCTAAAAGGGAAATCTTTGGATACACACACACACACACAATTAATAAATTCTTTCCAATCCACTTCTTTGAATGTCCACCCTTCCAAACCAGTAGAATATAACGAAATATCTAAAATATCTCTGAAAGACTTAGGCAAGTTCTCAAGTAGTGGAGTCTGGCTTCCCAGCCCTTTCTACTCTGTCTACAGAAACTTTTGTGGGCGCCATGGTCAGACTGGAGGCTTCTTCCTACATTTGTTTATAGGTTCCTCTGGAGTATTTGGATCTCTCTGGTTTCCATCTGAATGTCTGCGGCTGAGAACAACCATGTGAGCAAAAATAGTCTGGGGCAAAACAACTCAGACAGGCTGTAGTGAGCAAAGAACTTGCAGGCTGAAATATCTGCATGGTCATCAGTCGGTGCTAAAAGGAGGTCAGGGGATGCTTCTGGATTTAAGGCCTAGGCAGGCTATGGAATCTTGGAAGATTTTTACTCTGTTGCTATCCATGTGATTTGGGGGATTTGCTAATAGTTCTTGCTGCTAATTTTGAACGCCAGAGTAAATAGTAGCGGCCAGGGATAAAAGCCGTCTGGAGCTCATTTAAAGAAAACTGAAAAGTGATTTTTTTTTCCCCTGCCAACCTGGGCTTCATCTTTCAACCCACAATTGAGAGAGATGGAGACAGAGACAGATACGCTGCAGTCTGGCAGACGATTTGTAAAAGCGGACTTGCCATTTTCAATTTTGTTTTTATATGTTGGTCTTGATTACTATTCTGGTGATTGTGGTATTATTTGGTGTTTACTATGTGCCCCTTGTGAATTAAGTCACTCTGTTTTCTCCAAAAGTACTTATAAGCAAGGGCAGTCACTGACACCAATATACAGATGCAAAGAAGGTGAGTGGTTTGCAATGGGTATAGAGCCAGGAAGTGGGATGAATGAATGGATCTGAATTCAGGAAGGTTGGGTCCAAACACCACACCTAGTAATCACTCAGTATTTTCATTATCCTAGATTTCGTTTCTTTACATCTTTTGCTTTCTCCTTTGTCACACTATCCTTTGAAAATACCCGGGGTCTAGATTAGAGGCTCCCTCGTGAACGTGGCTGTTTAGGATGAAGTTAGTGAGATATTACAAAGTGTGAATTGCTTCTGTGAATGCTATCACTAAATGAAACAGATGATCAGGATCTGATTCTACCCTGATATATGCAGCCATCTTGCTAATTTTCAAGAAATATTTCCCTTTGGTAATTTTTCATTCATAAAAACAATATGTGAAATTAGAAACATACTGTTTCGAGGAACTGGACAATCTTGTACAATACTTTTTAAAAATAAAAACCAAGTATCCATTCAAACTTAGAAATGCCCTACAGGCTTTGATCACAGGATCAAGGTGTGAGTGTGCAGGGTGTGCGCTCTGGCACAGTGATGAAGATTGTGGGCTGTGACTTCACCAAGTCCAAATTGTGGCCTTGACCGTGACTTTTTTTCCTTGTGCAAGTTAAATAGCTTTTGTATGCCTCAGTTTCCTCATCTGTACAATAATAGCAGATCTTACTCCTTAGGGTATTATGAAATTCATAGGGGACATTATAAGCATTTAAAATCATGTTTTCTGTCAGAAATTTTGTGAAAGATACCTTAAAGACATAGCACTGAACACACACTGAAGTTACCGAGTATCAGCTATGTACATTTTCTTGAATAAAATATTCTAGAATTTTACTTACCATGAGGTAAGATTTACTAAGTTCCATGCATTTATCTTGATATGAGTTGGTACTACCTTCAGCAGATCAGCAGCACAGATTCCCTTTCTAGTGTCTTCTCTCATTTATTCATAAAATTTATCATTCAGGCTTATAGATCATCCTCTCAATATGAAAATAAAATTTCCTGCTTTCTATTCCCCAAGTTGGACTACGTGGCAGTCAGTGCAAACACTTGCTTCCGGGCCCCTATCTCCTGCTCCCACATGAAGCCAGCCTTTACTCACACTCTCTCTGGTAGCTGTTCCCTAGAAATCTCCCTTCTTCATCAGCTGCCTTTTGGAGTTTCTACTGATGCCTCAGCTCTGGCCATAACCTAATTTCACCTGCTCATTTTGTGGTCCTTTCTTTTCTAAACAAGTTCTTATTTTCCATGTGTTCTTGGGAACAGAAGTCTTTGAGCTGTCCTCTACTTCCAAGGTTTATCCCAGCTAGCATGTTAGTTTCACATTCCCTTTGCTCCTCCTGTGGAGCACTGGGCCCTTTCCCAGCACACTGAGATGCAGCCACCTTCAGGGCTGTAGTTTCCAACCTCACCACGATGAGGATAGGCAAATACACCACCATGTTTCACCCTTTCATCTTTTGATGCTGTCACTAAAACAAGAGATTCTACATTGATGAGTCCAAAAGGGGGCCTAAAATTCTGTATTTCTGATGAACTCCTTGTTGATGCCCTTGCTGCCATGAATAACAAAGCTACAGATCTCTTAAAAGACCTCTTAACTCTTCTCTCTGCCTTTTTATTCTCACTTCCCCAGTCACCCCTACTGCCAGAGATGCCCCAAGAGACAATCTTGCTTATTAATCATTAGCGACTCCCACATCTTATAGAAGACATCCAAACACACGAGTCCATTTTCAGCATTCAAGGCACTCAGAACCTTACTAAATATTCAAGTACAAACAAAATAAGCACTCCTTGTCTAAAAGTCTCCTCCACTTTTTGTCGGTCTTAATCATCCCTAGGCATGCAGTCTTAATTCGTCCCCCAGAGTCTTAGTTTCATCCCCTTCTATTCATGGATGATTTGAGTCTGATCATTCCCTATTGCTGATTGAGCTCCTTGAGAGACAACATTTGCCATCCCAGCCTGGGCAAAGAATGAGGGCTCTTTACCGCGTTCACCAAATACCTGTTCACATGAATTATTCAGACTCAAGAGTAATCAGGGCATGGTCATGCTGGTTGATCCAGTGGTAGAGCCCAGACAAGTCTCTGAGAGATGGCTTTATTACAAACCACTTAAAAAATTTAGGAGGCAGGAGAGTTTGTTGTAAACAGAGCTATGCACACCAGATTCAAAACTTAGAGGAAAAGAAACTAAGCCTCAGCATTCTGAATTTGAAACAACAGTTGAAGATCACTGTCAGTTCTCTCCTTTTGCAGACAATACTGCTTGAAAAGCATGGTCTATGATGCTGTGAGTCTGAGAGAAATGCACTACTAATATCTTACGTGTTAGTGTTTGAGAGTGATATGACACTGTTGATTCTATCTTTTATAGCTCTATGATGAAGGTCTTTACACGAGATTTTTGATTCTTTTTCTGTCTTCAATAAGTCCTTAGAGCCCAGTATGCAATAATTAAACCCCCTAAGGGTAGGTCAAGCGTTCCATTACAATCTAAGCAAATTTCTTACTTCATTTAGTTCACAAAATTTAAACTTATAATTTTATGAGAGTATATTTATTTGCATACTAATGTAAGTGCTCAACTTTTAAAGGTAGGTTTAGTTATTATTAAATGTAATTCTAAACCACTGAGTCATTGGTTCTGAATCATTCTCCATGGTGTGTTCGTAATGCTAGCAGCCACTACCTACTTTAGGAAATTAGGATTAAAATAAGTCTTCTATTCCCAACATTCTTTAGATATTTGCACAGGAACTTGGAAAGATTCCTACAATTCAGGAGTTCACACAAGGGCTGTTGTAACAAAGCAGATATATAGTAGCTTCCAAAATCTCATTTTAATATCTGGTTCAGCCACTAAATAGTGTGTGGTCCTAGACTTCAACATTTTCATTTAACTTTCTGGACTTGAGTTTCCTCAAGTACAATATGATACAAATATAAAAAACATATTCAATCAGAAATACATATTACAACCTACCACAGAGTAGAATGGGCTATACAGACACTCCTTGACTATGGTAATATGCCCGTGTAAACTCAT
Organism: Cuniculus paca; assembly: GCA_004365215.1. NCBI lineage: Eukaryota > Metazoa > Chordata > Mammalia > Rodentia > Cuniculidae > Cuniculus > Cuniculus paca. The sequence goes on along the minus strand of RJWT010052901.1, from coordinate 1,888 downwards.
TGTAAGTTAAAAATATGTCAAAAATGCATTACATATACCTGACCTCTGAACATCATAGCTTGGCCACACAGTATACTAGAGAGCATCGACTCTTTAATCTTGTGATCTCGTTGCTAAGAGCTGTGGCTTGCTGCCTCATATCTTGAAAGAGTAACACATTCCATACTGTCAGCCTGGGAAAAGGTCAAAATTCAAATCTGAAGTATGGTTCCTACTAAATTCATATAGTTTTTACACCACAAAGAATGATTCTGAGGCAAATCATCCTAATTTGGGAGCTGTCTTCTGTATGTAGGTTTGTATAAATACACAGGAACTTGTATATCCAAGGTAGAGGACAAATAGCATGAAATGGTAGCTTTTAAGCTAAAGAAACAGAATTTTCTAGATTCATGTGCTCTGTGTTCATATCATTTTAAACTTTTGAGATTCCATAAACTCTTCAGCACTTTTTCCATTGTATGCTCTGGGGCTTTGGCCTATGCATAAATGTGATAGAGACAATCTCGCTCTCTCTCTTTCTCTCTCTCTCTCTGTGCATCTCCCTCCATTCCTTTTCTTATTCTTCAGAACTTATCAGCAAGCACATGATTAGTCTTGTGTAAGGCAGGACATCCATAGTTTTTGGCCTTGAATTTATGATATCTTCACATTATATTTTGGTGTCTTTTTATTCATCTATAATATTACTAGATATAAACTGCTTAGGACAAGACATTTTTTAAAAATCTCAAGTTATGTATAACTTCTTGGTAGACACAAAATACAAGGATCAATCAATTAAGAATTAATGAGGATCAGTAATTAATGATGCTTGTTAATGCCAGTACCGTATATTTCTTAGGCCATTGTTAACAGAGTTCAAGTTATGTAACAGAGTTCAAGTTATGTAACAATGGGGTTCAGGAATATTCATTTAGTTATCCCTGGTAGAATGTCATGGTAGAAATGAGAATCGTCACTACTTTGTCACCAAGATTCAAACAAGGTGTGTTGGTTTATAATCCATTTTTTATCCTTGCAATGTTCCCTGATACTCCCAGACTCCTTTGACTTTAGATTCATAGCACTGCCTAAATCTTTGACTTATTTGACTTTTTTCATAATCTTCTTTGATTTCATTCCCTCTTAATGTGTGCATGATTTTTACCAATGCTGTTGTGACTTTCCCAAAAAAGTATAACTTACTGACTCTATTAGAAATACAAAACATTCATGAATCAGAAACTGTTTATTGGCTAGACACACCATTGAGGTTTCTCCACCCACTGTGGCAGAGGCATCACCATTTCCACCTCTGGTGGTGTTGGCATCTCCCAATATGCCTGGGGAAACTGATCCTGTGTTGACATGCAGGATTCTACTGATGCTCCTCAGGACCCACCCTCACCACCCATTTTTGCCTCTAGGCCCATAACCAGGCTCAAGTCGCAGAAGGCTCCTAAGGGTGAGGTACATAGTGTGACTCACAAAAAGGTCCACTATTCTCCCAAAGAACTTCTTGAGTTTTCTAACTCTTATAAGCAGAGGCCTAATGAGCAAGCTTGGGAGTGGATTTTACAAGTGTGGGATAATGGTGGAAAAAATGTACACCTGGATCAGGCTGAGTTTGTTGATATGGGCCCATTGTAGTATACTAGCTTGTGATATGTTATCAATGAAAATATGGGAAAGAGTGGACACTCAAGTTTGGTTTAGTTGAGATATCTATTTGCCAATTACTGCTTTTCTTTGCTAACGAATATTTATTTAATGCAATCCTGATCAAAATACTGTTAGCTCTTATTTACTCTTTCTGTTAGTTTTTACACTAGGAAGATAATAGGATAATCTGAACAACTACTTTGAAGACAACAATATGTAATATATTAGCCAGTGTTAATTTCCT
>RJWT010052900.1:0-10478 GCA_004365215.1 Cuniculus paca | reverse complement strand
CCATGACTGCGACCACATGTCTCCAGGCTCAACAGCCCCTCTCACAGGGTGAGTCCGGCTCCAGGCTAAGGCACTGCCAGCCACCACCTTCTTCTTCATTTAAATTCCTCTTTTTATTCTCTCTGTGAGCTTCAATTCATATTTTAGATTCTTCCTGGGTCCAGGGGACCCACTTCCTTCCTTCTTGTCCTCTCCATGATGTTGTATTCCAGCATCTGAACTGTTTCTCTCAGAGAGACTGTTTACTCTGCTGCTTACTGTTCTGTCATCTTTGATGTTCTCTACATCAATTCTTTATCACATAGCCTTAAATTCTCTGTTGAAGCAGTATTTTATTTAGAGTTTTGTAGTTAGGGATTTTCTAAATGTCATTTTATTACTGATTTTTAAAATTAATTTTTGATATTGCATGGTTTCTCTTATATATATATAATCCAAAACATAAATGATTTAAAGAATAAAATGAAAGAGAGTTGATAGGGAATAGGAAGACAGACTCTGGGGAGATGGGAAGGGGGTCTGAGGACATGGGGAGACATGAGGATGGAAAGGGGGTGGTGATGAAACAATTATTAAGATATGATGCGGATATGCACCAGTTCACCAAAATGAGGATAATTGTTGTATATTTCAGAAATACATTAATAAAAATGACTAAAAAGTAGTTTTCACTGAGATGAGAGAATATACAATGTGTGATTTGAATCCTTTTAAATTTATTTAGATTGGTTTTATGGTCCAGAATATGGCCTGCCTTAGTAAATTTCATGGATGCATTTTTTTAAAAAGTGTAAGCATCTGTGTTTATGTAGATTATTCCATAAATATCTGTTAGGCTGAGTTAAGTGAAAGGGCTGTTAAAGTTTTATATTCTTTATAATGGTATCTATTACTGAAAAATTATTGTTTACATGTTTAACAATAACTGTAGGTTTGTCTATTTCTCCTTGCAGTTACATGTAAGTATAGACTCATGTGTTTTGAAACTCTCAGGAAGCTAACAGCATTTAGAGATACTATGTTCTCTCAATGTACCTTTACAAAATGACTTCCTTCCTCTTCGGTAGCATCTCTGTTCTGAAATCTGCTTTGTCCGATATTAATATATCAATCTTATCTTTCTTTTTAAATGTTAGCCTTGTGTGGTGCTTAAGTATGATTGTGTCAACTTAATTCGCTATAAGTCTGCCCTTGGCATTGGGAGAGCACAGTTCTGACTGTATCTAGGTGGGTCACAGAGGTGTGGCCTTGGTACTATATCTGGTCACTGGCTTCTTCCCTGGGTTGTTCTTCTGCTCTGCTTCCCACCTCTATGAACTACACATGTCTCTCCATTGGACATCTCTGCCATGCTGCTTCTGCCTTGGAGCCTGCCAATCATGGACTGAGTTGCCAGAAACCATGAGCCAAATTAAATGCCTCCTCAGATTGTGAGGGTTGGGTATGGTATCTCTGTGACAGGTAGCTGACTAGTACAGGGTGGGATAGTCAATGTATTTGTGCCTAGATTTTTGAAGTACTTATCTTATGGACAGTGTTCGCAAGAACTCACTTTTTTACCCACTGTAAAAGTATCTGTCCTTTAACTGCAAAACTTAGACAATTTACATACAATAACTATTTCTATTTGTACCATCAGTTTTGTTTCCATTTCTTTCTTTTTATATTTGCTTTGTGTTAATTATTTTCTATGGTTCCACTTTGTTATTTTGGCCTACTAGTTATACTCCTTTATTGTGCTGTTTTAGTGGTTCTTTAAGATTCATAGTACATACATTCAAATAATAACAGTCTTCTAGTAATTTAATACCTCTTCACATATAGTATAAGTATCTTTCAAGAGATTACTTTACCACCTCCTTCCTTCCAAGCACTTATGGTACTTTTGCCATACATTTTACTTCTACCTATGTGATAAGCTCTATATACATTGTTATTTTTTACTTTAAATATTCATCACCTTTAAAAGAAACTTAAATAATAAAAAGACTACTATTTAGTTACTTTTCTTTCCCATTTAAATATATATTTAATGTTAAATGTTTTTAACACATGCACATTAAATGTTTTCAGTGTATTCATAGAGTTGTACAGTCTTCTTCACTGTTTTAGAACATTTTCATCACTTCCCCAAAAGAAGTTCTGTGTTCATGATCAGCGCTCCTCTTTCCATTGTCCCCCAGCCCTGGGCACACCTAGTTGACTTTCTGTGTATACGGATTTGCCTGTCCCAGAGCAGTTTATGTAAGTTGGATCATACAGCACACTGGCTTTTGTGAGTCTTTTTTTTTAAACTTATGTTTTTGTAGGTCATCCATGATGTGGCCTGTATCAGTGACTCATTCCTTTTCATTGTCATGAATCCACTCCATGGATAGACTATGTCCACCATAAATTTATGGGCATAAGCTGATTAATGATTTCTCCTTTTTGGCTTTTTTGAGTAATGCTACTGTGAACATTCATATGTGAATTTTTGCATGGATGTGTTTTTATTTCTATTGGGTATGTATCTTGAATTGGCATTGCTGGGTTAGATAGTGACTCTGTCCTAAACATTTTGAAAGAAACTTCCAGCTGGTGATCAAAGTGGCTATGTCATTGTGCATTCTCATCAGCAATACAGAGTTTCTAATTTCTATGCATCTTCATAAATACCTGCATTTTTTATTATTCCCATCTTCATGATGTGAAGCAACATCTCGTTGTGGTTTTGATTGACATTTCCCTGATGGCTAATGGTACTGAGCATTTTTAATTATTTGTTTTACTTTTATTAGTATGTGTTTGCAGTGCACATTGACTACATTGCTTGTGGGGAGTTGGTACATCTTATGGTTAATACATTGTGTCAACTTGAGAAGTTTAGAAGTAACTGAGAGACTCAGCAGGGAGCCAGGGTTCTTTGTAAATATCCTCATCCTGTGCAAAGGAGGGCAAGGACATTTTGTGAGTGTTACACCCACCCTGAAGGTTTGTGGGGGGTGGCCTGTGTACAATTTAAGGGTAGAGAAGAGGTTTGTTTGCTCTCTTTTGCTCTGGCTGCTGCCTTGAAGTGTTGTCCCAGTGCATGCCACCCTGCCTTGGAACCAGCTGATTATGGACTGAAACCACCAAGAACTGTAAGCTAAATAAACCTTTTCTTCCCTAATTTTGGGTGTCAGGTGTTTGTCTCAGCAACGAGAGAAAAGTAACCAAAACAGTACATATATAGGACACATCTTAATTGTTTTTTCATCACATTTCCCTCTCCTTCTATCTGGTTAAAAGCAGCCAATAATGCCACTGCTACATCACATTTCCCTTTCCTTCTACCTTTGTCTCTTGGTCCTAAACATCTAGTCACAAGCTTCTTTGTCATTTGTATATCTTCTTTGGAGAGTGGATATTTAGATACTATACTCATTCCTTTAATAGCAATTTGTATAGCATTTATTGTGTCAGGTATTCTATTCCTGTCTACAACTGATAATGCAACAATCACTTCCCCAAAGTCTCAACAATTCCAGCACTTTTTTAAAAGTCCAAGACCAAGTCTTTTCTGAGACTCAAGGCAAATTCTTAACTGTGAACCTCTGTAAAAATAAAAAAACAAGTTACATGATACCAAGGTACAATGGTACAGGGGAAATATTTCCACTTCAAAATGTGGGAATAGTGAGATAGAAAGAAATGGAATTGAAATGAAACTGAAAATCAGCAATGCAAACATTAAATCTTGTAGCTCCATATTCAGAACCCAGGATTGCTTGTGGCCAAATATGAATTCCAAAGGGCTTGTTCAGCCCTTCCCCTCTGGCTTAGCTGGTTGCATCTCACATGGTCTCTTTCTTGAGTGGCCCGGTTCACTGCCTGTAGTTTTCCTCAACAGATGATCCACAACATGTAATCTCCACTCCATTTTTGGCTTCACTCCCACAACATCATGCATTGCCCTCTCAGAGGCTTCATGCATGGACTTCTAAGCATTTCTTTCAAATCTGGGTGTAAGCTTCCCTGACCTTACACTCTTGCATTCTGCATGCCAGTAAAACTAGCATCACATGGATGACTAAAACCTGCTGTCAGCAGAAACAGCAGCCAGGCTTTCCCAAACCATAGCTGCAGTGATCTGTGAGTGCCTAGATGGCAGAGCATGGTGATATGAATCTAATGAAACCAACTCCCTAGACGGCCCTTCTCAAGAAAGGACCCCAGAGAATCTTCTGAAATGAAAGGCTAACAGTCTCCAATGGTTCAGGTCTTACTGATTCCTGAGATACACTTAGGACATCCTTTTCTCATTCCATTGCAAGTACTTGGCTACTTTATAATTGTACTAATCTTTTCAATAGCCATACCTCCTTTGGTCCCAACTTTACACATGGATCCTTCTGGGACAAAATGTAAAGTTTTCAAATTTTTATGCTCTGCTTTTTTTCCTAATTCTCACTACAAATCTGGTTAAAAGCAGCCAATAATACCCCTGCTACATCCTGAGTATTTAGCTGTCTTGAAATTTCCTCCTCCAATTAATTAGTCTACCACATAACATCTCAATCTCTTGTTCAATCTCAGGACATGGCCAGAATATAGCCAAGTTTTCTGGCAGAGTATAACACAACACACATACTCTAAAAAGAGTCCTTCTTCCTTAGTGAAGCCTGTTGAGCCTGTAATTTACTGTCATCATTCCCGTTTGTATACTGGTCTGCTGAGCTGCAAGCAGAATCCTCCATCAGGCTTTGTTTATAGTATTTTAAGCTTTATCTTGCCTGCATCTCCAAAGCATTTCAAGCTTTTCCAATGAGCCAGTTCCAATGGCTTCTAAGACACATGGTCAAGTAGTCACAGCTAAGAACTTACTTCTCCAGTACAAATTTTCTGTATGTCAGTTTTTGCATTGCTGAAATTCAATGCCCGATATCCACAATTTAAAGGAGGAAGAGTTTAATTTACCTTGTAGTTTCAGGAGATTTGGCACATGGCACACAGCCTCCAAGGCAGACACATCAGAACAGAGCAAAGCTGTTTAGGTCATCATGGCTAGGAAGCAGAGCAGGTGAACACTGCCAGAGCAGAATGGAGAAGGGACCACATGTGGTACCCAGTTACCCTCCATGACCCAAACAGGTACACCCAGAAGCATCTTCTCCAATCCACAAGGGGTTCTTAATCCAAGGAGGTTGACAAGTCAGGATTAATGGCCATAAATTCACTGATAACACATGACAATGAGTATGAATTTAATGAATTATCTCACAAAGAATACTAAATAAACTAATAACAACAGCAAATGGAAACCACAAATCCTGGAGACAGGAGAAGCAATTCTATTGTTAGGTTCTTTGTTATAGCTTTTATTGGCTTTGTGTACTTACGTTTTATTGAGATTTTTGGGTCTGTGAGTTTAAAATTCTAAGCATCATTAGTTTACAACTTTGTTTTTTGTATACCACCCATTTTGGGCACACTGGTTGCATATATCTGGAACTGCTGAAAATTTCTCCATAGCTCAATGAAGTCATAGGAGTTGTTTTCTGGATCTTCCTCACTCTTTTCTGTCTGTCTGTCTGTTGTCTATCTATCATTTGTCTTCCCATTTACTCTTTGTAAAATGAAATCTTCATGTTTATCTTGATGCACTCACGCTTTCCTCTTCATTTCTGGAATGTACAGCTATAGTAATACTAACGATCTTGGTATCCTTATTTGTTAATTCCAGGTGTCACATTTCTGAATCTCTGTGTATTGATTGGATTTTCTTAGCTAGTGGGTTGCATTTTCTACTGCTGTGCCATCCTGGTATTTTCGATTGAATGTTAGATGTAAATGTCACCCTATTGAATGTTACATGTGTTTATATTCCTTCAAATACTTTCAATTCCCACTCTAATATGTAGTTAAGTTTCTCAGAATCCATTTGATCTTTTCAAAGCTTGCCTATAAACTTAGTAGGGCAGTTAGAGCAGCCTTTAAACTTGAGCAAATTTTTCTGTTCTCTTGAGGCAGAACCCTTCCGAACATCTGCTGATACTATGTATATTACAAGGTGTACGCACTTTGTCTGTTGGAGAACTTTCTTTCTCAGTGAGAGACCCTGAGATTTTTCTTCCACCTCCTTTTGGTTGTTTACCCTGCCCCAGTTGTTTCCCCTGCCCACAGTTTTCTTATGTGCATGTGCAAGCAGCACTTGAATCTAGAGGGCATGGAGTGGGGCTGTCTGCAGATGCCTGGACCCTCTCTCTGTGTAGCTGTAAAGACAGCTTTATGGTGTCCTACAAAAGCCAACCCTTTGGTATTCCTGTGTTCTAGCTTTACCTCTTCAGTTATGCAGAACTACCAAGATCTTCCTGGATTCCTTTCCCTGCAAAATTATTTGGAAGTTCTCTCCAGGGATTACACTGGGTCATTGAAGGGTCATCTAGTTTACTCCTCCCTCCAATTATTGCTGTCCTGTGCTGCCTTTGGTTCAGTGCATAAGGATAGCTGTATCCTATATTTCATCTGGTTTCTAGTTGTCTAAGGTAGGAGGGTACCTTCATCTTGCTCCAAAGTGGAAGTCAGGTTATATACTTCTTATACCCTCAGATTTTTAGAATGCACTCATTCTATACTGAATAGTGGCAGTTATCACACATGCTCAGATGATTCTCCTCGTATGTTTTGGGACACATTCCTCAGATCATTTATCCATTGATTTACTTATTCATAAGATAGACCTTTATTGGAGGCTTATAACATTCAGGTATTTACAGATGCTGAGCATACAGTGAAAGATAGGAAAGACAAGATTTTAATTGTATCAGTTTATACTTTGTTGCGGGAGCAGTCAAATTTGAACATTTAAATTTAGGAAAGCATCAAATACCATCACGTAGAAAAAAATTAGATGCTGACAGATAGTGACTGGTAGAAACATGTTAGCTTAGCTTAGGAGTCACTGAGGAGGTGACATGACCTGAGACCTGAATGATAAGATTATATCATCAATAAAATGTACTGAAGAAAGAGAATTGCAAGAAGAGGAACTAGCAAATACAAAAGAAAATGTAGAAATGAGAAATGTACCTTTGAGGGCTAGACAGATCAATGTGGCTAGAATAGAGATTAATGAGGAAAGTGGGGATATAAGAAAGGAATTGACAAATACTGGCACCAGCCACTACTTGTACCTGCCTACACCCACCTAGATTCTTCATTCTCCATTCTCTCTTGAAGACAGCCAAACCCGTTCAATTCTGTCTGATTCCCAACCTGGAATAAAAACTATTTACTTGTTTATAAAAAGACACCCAGAGCAGGAACTGCCCTCTTTTCTTTCACTAAGCTAATGATTCCCAAAGGGGGAAATTTTGTACCCCAAGGGGCAGTTGACAATATGTGGAGACAATTTTGTTTGTCATACATGGATATGAACTGCTGGTAGGGACTGGTACAGGCAAGGGATCCTACTGAACATCTGACAGCAAAGAGGACTGGCCACCAGCAAAGAGCTGTCCAGCCTCCAAATGCCAACGTGACCAAGGATGTGGCCTAGACATTGTCAGGTGTTTATGAGATGACTGAGCATTGCAGCCATCTGTTCTTTACAATTTTTATTCTTACTAGTACCTGCTTGCAGTACATAATGACCACATTCCCTGTGGGGAGTTGGCACATGTACATGTCTCTTATTTATTTTTTCATCACCTTTCCTCTCCTCTACCCTCCTTCTCTTGATCCCCTTCTCTTTTGAGAAATATCTATCTCACTATTCCCTATTACCTGTCTTTTATTTTACCAAATAGCAACATGTGGATGTCTTGATCTTGGGCTTCCAAGCCTCAAGAACTGTGAAAAATAAATTCCTGTTCCTTATAAAATATCCAGTCTCAGTTTTCCTTATAGTACTGCAAAGACAGACACCAAAGTCTAAATTGCTTTGTCATAAAACAATTCTCAAATCAGAAACATATGTGATTTTATAGAATTTCAGACAGATAAGTGTTTGAGAAAAGAACTCTAGTCATCTGTATTGAGTGTTGTTAGTAAGTCAAGTAAGAGAAAAACGGAGAGGTAGCAGTTAGATTTGGCAACATGGAAAATGTTGATGATTTTGACCTGAACAGTTTTCAGTTACTTAGGAAAACAAGCACATTTGTGTGGATTGAGGGGTGAATAGTGGATGAGAATGCTTGAAGTCATAAATTTTATTGAATTATTGTATGTTCAATTGTTGTGTCTATGTGAGAATTAGATAAAAGTGTAGACATTAAGTACGGAAGGCCCGGGCTGGCAGTGTGGCTCAGTGGTAGAGCGCTTGCCTAGCATGCACAAGGCCCTGAGTTCAACCCCCAGTACCACCATACCCACAATGCACACACACACACACGCATGGTCCAGAAGAAATAATGTAGGCAAGACAATTATGGTCAAATTATCCAGATACTAACTAGAATAGTTTAATTATAACTTGAAGTAATTATAGAACTAGTATGTGATTGTTTCTATACCTACCAAGTATTATTGGTTGTTTTTATTTTCCAGTTTTTCCTCTCCTTCTATTCATTCATTTGAAGCAGAGACTTATTCTGGCAGGAACACAGTCAGATCTACCCAGCGATGACCTTGATGATTGCCGAGGCATTGGATTCCACCCATGCGTGCCTCTCAGCCTCTACTAAGCAGCAGGCACTGTAACTCTGTGTGTGAATTTCTGGGGCAACATTACAAGCATTTCTTTCATTGGTGCTAAATATCTAGGAAATCTTGCTACAGTCTTGGCATAGTAAACTGTAAATCTGAATATATCCTAAAGTCAAATGATGCTGCACTACTCAGGTGCTATAAACAAATTATATAAACAATTTCATTTGAATTCACCAGCCTTCAAAAGCTATCTTATAGCACCAACCTGTTTGTTAGAGATTTGGCTATCCTCATAACATTATGCTGTATCTCTTTTAATAGAATGGCTCATGCCGTAATGTTTAAATTGAACATTAAGCATGAAAAATATGAAACTACACCTTTAGTAATAATGAAGTCATTTAGGGGCATTTAAAATGTCTTAAATTGGGATATGGAGAAAATAAATTAAGCATATTATCTTTGCCTATTATTTAATCTGAATAATATTTTCTCAGTGGATAAAGTCATGGTGATAAGCCTAAAGAAATGGCATTATGACATCAATCTTATATTAATTTCTGCATTCACAAAGATAGAATTATTGCATTTTTGTGTAAGTACAATCACATTATCAAATCTCACAGTGTTGACCCTTTTCCCTTGTTAGGTTTTCATTTTAATAAAAACTGAATGAAAAACCAAGCCACTAAACTGCAGCTATAAACCCAGGGAAAATGTTTTTACCAGACCAGTGGCAAGATTTATCTTGTTACAGAGTCTCAATATTCTCAGACTGGAATGGACAGTATCTACCTGGCATGTAATGAGTGCCCAGTAAATGTTTTGTGATTTCAACAGCAGTGGCCTTGTAGCATCATACTTATGCACAGAAATCACTGTGTGACCAGGGTGATGATTCCCACTATTTTGCTAGAATATGACAATCAAAGAAAGCAAGGTCTGTAAATCTTTAAGCAAACAAAAGATATCAGTTTATTCATATATGCACCAATCTAAAGAGGACAGGTTAGATTATTTCTAAGACTATTTCTCTTTCTAACTGAAGTAGAAAGATAGATTTCTTCCCAAGTAAAAGAAACACTGAACATCTGCTTCATCCAAACAAATATTTAACAATTTCAGTATGATGTGAATTGGGATAAAGCCGTGGGACTTCCTGACCTTTGGCTCTGGAGTGTACCCCACACTGGTCGACACAGCGCGACTCTTTGGCTTGGATTTTTGGCATGGACAGTGATCTTTAAAAACCTCATAAATGCATCTGCTTGAGCATCTGTGGTGCATATCAGGTTCTGGGTGTTGGGGCCAAGCCATGCCCTCGCCTTCTGCCTCTGATTGGCTGAATCTCCAGCATCCCTGTGCTCTTTCTGCAAAGGACAGGGCCTGGGTTGCCTCCAGCCCACATGGAGCGGGCACTGGCTGAAGATTTGCCTCCAGTAGCACCAAAGTTTGCATTCAGTTTTTTTCTGTAGTGAAACCAATGACCAGAAATAAAGCATTCTTTCAGCTTACCCCTCTCTGGGGACAAGAGACAGCTGTCAAACAACTGTTTAGTTAACAGAGATTTTTGTTGGAAAGAAACATACATTGTAGTGTAATAGAAAAAACATAGGCTTAGCAGTCAGAAAGACTGGACCTAAAATCTGGGCTGCTCTTTCCTACTTTCAAGCTCTCTGATTCTCCATTCTTAATATGAAAACTGGAGGCAATCGTGCCCAGGCCAAAACATTTTCAATGCACATTAAAATGAGGTTGTATGCGTGAGATGCTTAGGTCTAAAGATGGATAACCAAAACAGCATGAAAAAGAAGGGGAGGGGCACAATTAGGAGATTTCAGTAAGATGTAGCTAAGAAATTACAAATA
>RJWT010052899.1:0-10496 GCA_004365215.1 Cuniculus paca | reverse complement strand
TGGCTAATGTTTCCAGCACTATTTCAAATAGGACTGGTGATAGTGGACAGCCTTGTCTTGTTCCTAATTTTAGAGTGAAAGCTTTCAGTTTTTGAACATTTAATGATTCTGGCTGTTGGTTTGTCATAGATGGCTTTTATCAGATTGAGGTAAAGATCATCTATTTTGATTTTCCCATAGGGTTCTTATCATGAATGAGTGTTGGACTTTATCAAAAGCTTTTTCTGCATCTATTGAGATGATCATGTAACTCTTATATTTGGCTCTATTGACTAAATCTGCTGGAAGACAAAGTACATAGAAATCTTGAAGACGTAAGGGTAGGCAGAGAATTCATGAACAAAAATCAAACTGCACAGGAAACACTTCCCAGAATCAACAACTGGGATCTTGTCTTATTAAAAAATTTTTGCATATCAAAAGAAATCTCCAACAGAGTGAAAAGAAATCCCATGAATTGGGAAAAAAATCTTAGTCAACTGTCTCTCAGACAAAGGACTTCTATCTAGGACATATAAAGAATTTTAAAAGATTAGGCCCCCAAAATTCAAAGCTCCAATCCAAAAATGGGCATCTGAGATGAAAACATACTTCTCAGATGAAGAAATAACGATGGCTAATAAATACATGAAAAAATGTTGTTATGGTTTGTATATAGATGGCCCCCCCAATCCTCATGTAGTCACAGAAGTGGCTGAAACTAGCATTTGTGATTGACTCCTTGTCTAGTGCTGGGATTGGCAGTGTGAGTCCTGCACCTGCCCATGGGTAGAGCCGACATACAATGTAAGGTCGGAATGGGGGCGTTTTTCTCTTTTTTTGGCGCGGTTTGCTCCTGCCACATGCAGCCGCCATGAACGGCTGCCCCCTTTTGCTCTGGCTGCTGCCTTGAAGTGTTGCTTCAGTGCCATGCCACCCTGCCTTGGAGCTAGCTGATTATGGACTGAAATCCACAGAAACCGTAAGCTAAATAAACCTTTCCTTGCTTCACTTTGGGCATCAGGTGTTTGTCTCAACACAAGAAAAAAATAACCAAAACAAATGTTCAGCATCATTGGTCATTAGAGAAATGCAAATTAAAGAAAGTATCACTGCGATTCCATCTCACACCAGAAAGAATGGGCAGGATCAAGAAAACAACCAATAACAAATGCTGGAAAGGCTGTTGGGAAAAAGGAACCCTTCTCCACTGTTGGTGGGAGTGTAGACTGGTGCAACTACTGTGGAAATCAGTGTAGAGCTTCCTCAAAAAGCTAGGATTGGAGGTTTCATTTGACTTAATGCTCTCGCTCCTGGGCATATTCCCAGAAGAACTGAAAACCTCACACCACAGTGATGCATGTGCGCCCATATTTATAGCAGCACAATTTGTAACAGCCGAATCTTGGAAACAACCCAAATGCCCATCAACTGAGGAATGAATAAAATAGATATGGTATTTTTATACATGGAGTACTACTCAGCTATAAAGAAGGATCACACTGAGGCTTTTATAGGTAAATGGACATGACTTAAAACCATACTCATAAGTGAAATAAATCAAACTCACATGTGTAAATACCATATGGTACCAAATACCATAGGAAAACTTACCATATTGTTTTCCTAGTGTAAGAAACTGAAAGAGTAAATAAGATCCAAAATCTTCAAAAAATATCATGAAAAGGTAAGAAACTGATCAATGGAGAAAAATAACTTAGATGGGGAAAAGGAGAAAAGAAAGAACAGAAAACAAAAAAGTTATAAATTTGTATATATACACTTAAGATAGCTAAGATGATTATACTACTAATTCTGTTAGTTCTTGGAACAAAACAGTTAACACTTACCACATTAGATCAATTTTGTGTGTCTGTATCTGGTAATCTGAGTAACTCTTTTGGAGATAACTGTGCAAAATAACAACCTTTGATAAGTTCCTACCACCTTATTCTAAAGGCCTATATTGGGCCGGGGATCTAGCTCAGTGGCCTAAGTGCCTACCTGGCAAATGCAAGGTCGTGAGTTCAATTGCCAGTGTGGGGAAAAAAAAAAAAGCCTATATTGTTATTGTTTTGGAGTTTTTTGTTATTGTTGTTTGTCTCTTTTGTTTCTTGTTTTTCTTGTATTGTTTTGTTTTGTTTTTCCCTATTTAAAATAAAAAAAAAAGAACTAAGCAGGATAATGTCTTAAATTCCCCTTTGCTGTGCAGATTTTCATTCCTCAATTCTGTTAAGCCCTGGAATATCTCACTTGACCAACACTGCCTTGATATTTCTTTCTCTAAGAGACTCCAGTCTCTGTGCCCAGCTTTGATTTACATCCAGCATAGTTGAGAGTTCTGCTATGTTGGTAAATCACTCTCAGGCTGTGGGGTAGTGTGACATGCACACACTGTGCAGGAAGTAGAGATATGTTGCAGCCCAAATCCTGAAACAGCTATGACAAAACATAGGGCTTCAAATTAGCCTCTGCCAATGAGTTGTACAGAAAGCCATCCAAGAAAAACAGTCTTCTTGGGGAATGCTTTGTATGGTCTCATCCTTCATGGTCTAGGAACCCCTTAGGTATCTAGAGAACCAAGTACAAAGATCCCCTAAGGAACAGTCTTTCAATCAAGACCACACAGGATTGCAAAGAAAAAGTTATAAGAATTTCATAATCACAATTTCAAAGCACAAGGAATTGTTTATCATAAATGAGTCAGCAGACACTGCAAATCCTAAGAACATGAAATAATAGGGCAACATGCTCAATTAAGTTATAAAATAAACATTTTTAAATTATTAAAAAGATAAAAGATAGAATTCACGAAGAATAAGTCACCTTTAAAGAAGAATATTATTTGCAGATGTCATGATACTCTACATAGAAGACCCCCAAAACTCCACTAAAAGACTTCTAGATTTAATAACCAAATTCAGTGGCATAGCTGGATACAAAGTCAACACTCAAAAATCAATAGGCTTCCTATTCAAGAATAGAAAACTCACTGAGAGATAAACTAGGAAAATAACACCTTTCACAACAGTATCAAAAAAAAAGAAAGAAAGAAAGAAAGAAAGAAAGAAAGAAAGAAAGAAAGAAAGAAAATCAATCTAATGAAGGAAGTAAAAGACCTCTACATAAAAAGTACAGTACTCCGTAAAGGGAGATTGAACAGAATATCAGAAAATTGAAAGATATCCCTTGTTCTTAGGTAGGAAGAACCAATACAGTGAAAACGGCCATATTCCAAAATGTTATACAGATTTAATGCAACCTCAATCAAAATTCTAATAGCATATCTCACAGAATTAGAGGAGACAATTGTAAAATTCATTTGGAACCAAAAGAGACCTAGAATAGCAAAGGCAATCCTGGGCAACAAAAGCAAGGTAGGGTCATCACAATCATTGACTTGAAATTATACTACAAAGCTATTGAGATAAAAACAGCATGATACTGGCAAACAAATAGACTAGAGGAACAATGGAGCAGATTAGAAGACATAGAAAGAACTCCAGACATACTCATCTAACTTATCTTTGACAAAGGAACCAAACACATTCACTGGAAGAAGATAGCCTCTTTAATAAATGGTGGTAGAAAAAATGACTTCTACATGCTGAAGATTAAAACTAGATCCACATCTTGTGCTGTGCATTAAACTAAAAACTAAATGGATCAAAGATCTAAATATTGAAAGAGAAACACTAAATCTGCTGGATGAAAGAATAGGTAGAACTCTTAAAGACTTTGGTGGAGGTGATTTTCTGCATAAAACCGCAGTTACAGAGGAACTATCACAAAGAATCAACAGCTGGGATCTCATCTTAGTAAAAAGCTTTTGCACATAAGAGAAACCACCAACAGAGTGAAGAGACAGCCCACGATGTGGGAAAATTTTTGCCAGCTGTTTCTCAAAGGACTCCTATCTAGAATATATAAAAAAAAAAACTCAAAAAAACCAGATCCCAACCCCAAATTCAAAGACCTATTTCAAAAATAGGCATCTGAGCTGAATAGACACCTCTCAGATGAAGTAGAAACAGCAAATAAATATATGAAAAAATGAGCAACATCACTGGTCATTTGAGAAATACAAATTAAAACAATGCAGGGATTCCATCTCACTCCAGAAAAAATGGCAATTATCATGAAATCAACCAATAACAAATGCTGGCAGGGTTGTGTGAAAAAGGAACCACTGTAGAACTCAGTGTGAAGATTCTTCAAAAAACTAAAACTAGAGGTTCTATTCAACTCAGCTATTCCTCTTATTGGTATATTTCCAAAAGAATTAAAAGCATCATACTGCAGCCATATATGTACACCCATGTCAGCCCAAATGCCCACCAAACAATGAATTGATAAAGAAGATGAAATGGAGTACTACTCAGCCTTAAAGAAGGATAAACATGAGACATTTCTAGGTAAATGGATGCACCTTGAGACCATTCTCTTAAGTGAATTAAATTGGACACATGTGCGTAAATACCACATTGTTTCTCTGATGTTTCTCTGATGAAACCAAAAGTATAAATAAGCATAAAAATGTATAGTAGATACTGTGAAATAGGAAAAAATGTCCAAATGAGAAGGGGGAATAGGGAGGGGGGAGGGGCAAAGAAAAGGAAAAGAAATAAAAAAAGAATGAAAAAATGGAAATGGAGCTTTTGTAAATAAGGAGGGGAAGAAGGTTTGAAGGGAGGGTAGGGAAATGGGAAAAAAATCAAGATATATCATATACAGGTACAAAATCTCTATGGTGAATATAATTATTATGTATGCCTAAAATGTACCAATGAACTTAATAAAAAAGAACAGTAGTTCTGAAAAAGATAATTTTAGAAAGAGAGAAAAATAGTTTTTAAAATTAAGAATTCATAATTGGTTTGCATCCTTTGCTATATATAGGTGAAGGAGGAATTAGTGAGTTACAATATGTCACTGAGGAAGTTACTGAGAGTGTTGAGACGTAGAAAGACAAAGAAACCATAACATAAAAAGTAATGCTATAAAATGTAAGGTTTGAGACAGACCCATACACACTGCAAATCCTGCTCACCGCTTCTGCCAATTCCATTCTCCCATGTTTACTCACAGGTTGCTGACTTGGGTGTAATAACAATATTCCAACCTAAAAAAAAATGATCTCCCAGCTCCTCAAAGCCAAGGAATAACCACGGAACACCATTCTTTCCAGTGAAATAGAGGCCTCGGTTTCTAAGTAAAGTTCCTGAGGGTACCTTCCAGAAGGTTGCCTTTGGGTTCTCAATTCCTTCTGTGTGGGAAACATATGGTGCCCAAGGTAGGACAAATACACAAAGGAAGACAAAGCAGAAAGCTAACAGGGCCAGAGTCAGCCTGTCTGCACACACCTACTGTGAGAAACCAAAGTTCTCATTTATTCAAGTCCCCATTAAGTTGCACTTTCCACCTAATGCAACTGGATTTAATATCTTTGGTTGTTAAAAATGCATAGCAGAATCTTAAAGAAGAAAACATTGAGTATGGCAGGGAGACCCAATTTTAAATAGAAAGTCCCTAAGAAATTTCCAAATTGAAGGAAAACACTCAGCATGAAGAGCCTCACCAAATCCCAATCAGAAAGTTTAAAAATAAATCTGCACTTGGACATACTCAAAACACCAAGAGGAGAAAGGAAATCTTAAAAGCAACCACATAGAAAATACATTTAGATTGAGAGCAGATTCCTCACAAGAAATCAGCCAGAGACAATGGCATAATATTTTCAAAGTGTTAAAACAAAATCCTTGCCGAGATGAATTTTACACTTAGCCAAGTTATTTTTAAAGAAGGAAAGCAAAATAGACTTTTTCGGATAAAGGATTTATCAGTCACAGACCCTCACTGAAATACTGCTAAAGGACCCATGCTCTGAAGGTTAGATATGAAGCCAAAAGAAAGTTGCCAGAACTACTATGAGTAAAGACATCCATGAGTACGTAGCCCTAAACTGTCACGGACTCTAAGAATGTATATTACTTGCATGGTGCTTAGCAACAGTTTACGATTAAAGAGGTTGCAGAGGTAAGAAGCACAAACAGTTGCCTTTCTGCTGTCATTATATTTTAGCAAATACTGGGCTTTGTTATTCTATGAACAGACTTCCACATCTGACTCTAGCTCTTTCACTAAGAAGCTGATTACAAAGTCAATTTTCCTATTACAGGGACAAGTTTCAGAATAATGGACATTTCCCCAAAATTTTCTGGTGCTACCTAGAAATCCTGGACAGCCAGCATGATTCCAGTTTACAGATTTTAGTCAGGGAGAAAATAAATTATAATTGTCTTATATAGAATGCTAAATAGTTGGGTAAAATATATACCTGAATAAAATAAAACCTATATGATTTCTAACCACCAAATACAGCCTCCTTTTTACTTCCACCATTCATCTACCATTCTGTCAAACTCTCCCACATATATTTACGCAATTAAATGATATGGACACAAAATGAAAGGGCCAGGCCACTAAGACAAATCTCCCTGTGGCCAGGAGCTTTGTCACTTGTGACCAAGTGTTTCAACGGCAATACCCACTGATGACTTGGGATAGTGTACGATAACCCAATAATACATGTGGCTTTATTGTTGGATATGCTGCTATGTGTAAAGATTTGCTTTACTAGACTTTCTAAATCCATTCAAAATCTTTACCTTGTTTTTTAAAGTTTGATTTTTTTTCTTCCCCCTCTTTTTTAATATTAAATCTTGAAACAAGAGATCACCATCTTGCTTTTCTTACAGTTAATTTTCTTTGATTTGATTTCCAAAAAAAGTTGTAGAAAATTACTGGTAAGATTTCTACGGATTTTTCTGACACTTGTCAAATGTTGCTTGACCTGAAATCCTGGCCAATGCTAGCCATTCTCAAGACAGAACTTAATATCATTGTCTTCTGAAGTTCCAGTCCCCATCACCCCCAGATTAGAGACTTTGAATCCTTTGATTCATTAGAGACCTTGAATCCTTTGAAATATGCTGGGGGTTGACAAAATATTCTCAGGAGAAAAAAAAAAAAATCTTTCCCTTCCTCTCATTCAAGCACAACATGGAAACAGGACCTAAACCCCAAGCACAGCCCCTGGTGGTTACATTCCATTCCCAGGCCTGGCTGATGAGGTGGTCTGGGAAGCATTCTGGCTGGGAGAGATCGCATTGCTAAATGGGGACGTGAAAAGGAATGCGGTTTCCTGAAAGTTTCCAGCAAGTACATGGGAATGGAGCCCTTGAAAGAGCCTGGAGCTGGAAGTGCTTCCCTTCTGAGAAACACTTCCAATCCCCCGCAGAGCCAAGTGTAATAACAGCTCTGACATTATTATTACAAAGGGGAAAAAATCATTCATGCAGATTTGCTGCTGTAATTTGGGTATTTATAAGCCACACCCACTTTGCAACCTTAAGGCCATGTGGTTTAAAATGAAGCCCACACAAAAGAGGGGGCTCTGACTCCAAGCCATGAGGCAATTATGGTCCAACCTTTTTCAGAGTGTCAGGGGCATCTATCTTTTAAGTGCTTTGAGACACTTTAAGAATTGGCCTCTTTCTCCTTACATGCAATATATAGCCTCAGAGTTTTAACAAAATTTTCCCTTTATTGACCACAAGATAGAGTTCCAGACATGGGCAAAGAACTCATGTAATAAGAGCTCATGGTTCAGAGGAACTTAATACAATAATCGTGTGTTCAGGAAAATTTTCTGCAATTGCAGCTCATTTTTTTCCTTGAGTGAATCTGCTTTATTTAGAATGAACCATTGGCTCCCAGAAGTCACTGTGGCCTCCCACCAGGCGCATGTGTCATCAGTTACATTTGGACCAACTTCCCCAGTGGTCACAGAAAGAACATTACTCTAGGAGACTTAGCATTACATATCGACCTTGTGGTTCCTAAGGAGTGACAGGGTGATTTTTTTAAATTGTGATAAAATATACATAATGCAAAATTTGCCATTTCAACAATTATTAAGTAGAGTATATTATTCAGTGTTGTTAGGTACATTCACCTTGTTGTGCAACCATCACTGCCATCTGTCACTGGAATTTTTTCATCTTCCCAAATAGAAATTCTGCACCCATTAAGTACTAAGTCCCCATTTCCCTTCCCCCCAACCCTAGGAAATCATTGTTTTGCTTTCTCTATAAATTTGTCTATTCTAGAGAAGTAGATATAAATGAAATCATATGATATTTGTAATTTTGTGTCTGTTTCATTTCACTTAGCATGATATTTGCAAAATTGACCCATGTTGTAGCATGCAACAGAATTTTATTACTTTTTAAGGTTGACTAATAGTCCATCTGGTTCATTCATTCATTCATGGACATTTGGGTTCTTTCCTCTTTTTGGCTATTGTGAATAATGATACGATGATCATAAATATAAAAATATCTGAGTCCTTGTTTTCAATGTTTTTGAGTATATACACAGTTATTTTTATCATACTCATTTTAATAAGTATAAAGCAGTAACTCCTTGAGATTTTAATTTGTATTTTTCTACTGTTTAATGATGTTGAGCATTTTTCATATGCACATTGTCCACTTGCATATCTTCCTTGAAGAAATGTTTGTATCTTTTATTCATTTGTTAAAAATTGAGTTTTTTGCTTCTTGTCATTGAGTAGTGGTTTTTCATATATTCTGATCATCAATACCCTAGTAGATGCTGGATTTGCAAATATTTTTCTCCATTCAGTAGATTTCCTTTTCATTTTGTTGACGGTATCCACAAAGTTTAATTTTGATGAAGTGCAGTTTATCTATTTTTTTTTGCTTTGTTGACTGTTCTTTTGGTGTAATATTCAAGAAAGTATTACTAAATACAGTGTCAGGAAGCTTTTCCCCTACATTTTTAACAAAACAGTCTTTTATAGATTTAAGCTTCTTATTTTAGATCTTTGATCCATCTTTAGTTAATGTTCATATGCTGTATGGAGTACAACTTCATTCTTTTGAATGTGGATATCCCATTTCCCCAGAGCTATTTATTGAAAAAGCAGTCTTTTTCCCATTGAATGGTTCATAACATTGTTGTCAAAAAATTTTTTGCCATATACGTGAGAATTTATTTCTGAACTTTCAATTCTATTCCATTACCTATAAGTCAATGGTCTGTGTGCTAGTACCACACTGTTTTGATTACTATAGATCTATAGTAAGTTTTGTAACCAGAAAATATCAATACTTCTTATTTGTTTTTCTTTTTCAGAATTGTTTTGGCACTATATGGTTAAGATTCCATAAGCATTTCAAAGTTTATTTTTCCTGCATGTGATCTCTACCCAATAATGGAACTCTAACAGAATACATGAATTCTGTGTAGGGATCCACAAATTCTGCAGAAGCACTAGATCTGTAGCAAGCTTTAATCACATCTCTGTGATCTGGCTTAAATGGTACCCAGTGGAGGTTTGGTACTCAGGACTAACTAAGCATTAGCAATGCTAGAAACAAGGCACCTGTGATATTAGTGGTATAAATGCTCCATAAGAGATCAGAGATTAAATCATTTAATACATTAATGGTATTGGTGAGTCATAGATACATGGGCCAATGGAGCAAGACAGAGTTCCAAAAGTTACTCCCACAGATATGACCAACTGATGTTTAACAAAGGCACAAAGACAATTAGATGAAGAAAGGGCAGTCAACTTGGCAAATGAGGGTGAACCAGTCAAACAGCCAGATGCACATCAATCTGACATAAAAACCTCAAAATTTATCCAAATCTTATCTTTAAATGAAACATAGATATGTGTGTAAAACATAAAACTTGTAGGGGGAAAAAAAAACCTCATAAAAAACATCTTCTGATCTGGGGTAAAACAGAGTTCTTAAGTATGTTACCATTAGCATGATCTGAAGAAGAAAATAATAATGGATTAGATTTCATCAAAATTAAAAAATTTTGCTGTACTACTAAAAGAGTTTAAAAGCAAGCTGCAGACTAGAGAAACATTTTCATATCACACATCAGATAAAGTTTTTGTATTCAGAATATGTAAAGAATTCTTATCACGAAACATAATGAAAAAACTCCATTAAAAAATGTTGGAGAGATTTAAATATTTCACCAGAGAATAGTGGTAAATAAGTATACAAAAAGATGTTCAACTTTATCCACTAAGAAAATACAAATTAGATTGAATAAAATGGAAACATTAATAATATTAAGGTTGGTAAGGATGTGAAAAAAGGAAAACACTCCAACGTTGGTGAGGTACAAAATGGTACAGCCACTCTGAAAAACAGCTTGGCATTTTCTTATATATTTAAATCTTAAAAGTTTCATACTGTTGGGTCCTATTTAGATTCCAGAGAACAGATCAGTGGCTACAAGGTAGTTTATGGGAGGGTGTTACGGCACAGAGGTGGCTCATGAAATTTTTGCAAGCTGGAGTGTCCCTGCACACCAATTGTGGTGATGCAAACTGATTATATATAATATATATATATATATATATATATATAGCTTCATGGAACTGTGCACACATGCAAAAAAAA
>RJWT010052898.1:0-10494 GCA_004365215.1 Cuniculus paca | reverse complement strand
GTGAACGTAGAGAATTGAACTGTGGTCCTAGGACAGGCTATTTTTATTTATTTATTCAGCTCTAGAATAACTCTAGAACCACTGTCTTTCAAGAAGTCAACATTTCATTATTAATTGTTCTAAATCTTTGGAAAATGCATTTCCTTGTGAATAAAGAGGATCAAAATATGTTACCATCAAAAATTTCACTTTTGGTACTGGAGAATTAACAGATCTAGCAGAGTAACAGTTATCTGACTATAAGAAGAAACTTTTTAAAAAAAATTTTATTTTATTTTATTTATTTTGCAGCACTAGGGATTGAACTCGTGACCTTCACACTTGCCAGGCAGGTGCTTATGCCGCTGAGCTAAATCCCCAATTAAGAAGAAACTTTTGAAAAATGGGTATTGCTGTAAATCCCCTCTCTGGGATGTTTTAGCCCCACAGAGGAAAGCACCAAAGTCAGTCTACACAAGCAAGCTGACTCGATTGTCCTTGTTTCCCATTACTTTTCTATCTTTATCTTCTTACAATTTATCACCCTTAAAAGTCCAATGAGTTTTGTTTTGGTCTAGTTCCTTCTCCACCGTGTATTGCCCTTTATAAAAATGGTATGTAAGTTCCATTACTCGTTTTGGGTCCAACAGCTTCTCTGGGTTTTTACTGCTTTACTGTGAGTCCCTTGCAGATAAAGAAAAAGAAAAAAAAAAAAAAGAAAACCAATAACATCAATGAAATTTGTATGCCTTTTATTCCTGTTGATCTATCTTTTGTCAGTTGAATTCAGAAACCGCTGAATCTAATAGAGGAGGAAATGTTTTTTTCCTCTCCTACCTGAGAAATGAGAACCATGACTGCATAAATTAAGGTCTGTGTGAATTAGAGTTACAGCTTTGAAACTGTGCTTTGAGGAGGTGACCAGGGAAGAGGCAGGGCGTAGGTGGGTCTTAGATCATCCCAAGAAGAGCGCTGATGTTAATGTGAATTTAATTTGCTTATGCCTCTGAGGGAGAAAGAAATAAAAGATCTAGAGGGCAGAAGAATTATCTGGAAAAAAAAAAAAGTAGTTTAACCCTAAGTTCCCTTGCAGTTCTTTGCATGGAAGCCAACGTTGGAGGTAGACTGACATGAGCGACAGTTTCTGTGTTCTTGAGAACATAACGTGGTGCAGGAAAGACCTCTTGGCCTTTTAAAAACCTCGCATTAGGGACTCTTTCCTTCACACTGCTATGGCTTGCAATTTCCTTTTCCATACTCCAGACTCTCTGATGGAACCCTTTTCTGTTCATCTGAACTGAAAGGGTACATGGGTACATGGCATGCCCTTAATGGCATATCGAGATGAACATGATGAGAACAATTTTTCTTCTTATTTTAGACAGTCTTTAATTTAGCAAAGGAACTTTGCGCATCTTCTCTTTTGCCATGAAAGGAATAAAAAGGGCACTGGGAGCTATGGTGCTTAGGATAGCCTGGCAGATCTTTCTCCCACTTGTCCAGCCTCTCCGCGTCAGTTCTCCAGGGAGTTGTTTGGACTAACCCCAACTCGCTGTCATTCCCTTTAATTCTGACCACGGTGAGAAGCCCACCCCGTTTCATTGTGATGAGGGTCCTCATCATTTGATCCCCATCATGTCTGTCTCCCTTAAATGGGCTCCTTCTCTATCCCTCCCGACTTCCTAACCCCAGACTGCGTGCCTTTCGGAACTCAGGACTTGATCTTAGAACGATATCCAATATGCATAAACCCAGGGTTATGTTCATCTTCTTTATTTTTATGAAACTGAAACGTGGCTCTCTCCTGACAGTACTTCCCCCTCAGTTCTCACCATTTCTGTCTCTTTATTGAAAACTCTTTTAACCTTGTACTTCCTGCTCAGAGGTTAAACGTTGGCTTTGCTTCTCTGTGGTTGTCTCAGAATATTGTCCCCTCTTCCTCTTTTCAGTTTCTTCGTTTTGAAGCTTATAGTACCAGTTCATGCTGCCTTGTCCCCTCCCTGGTTACTGGTAAACACTTGGGATCCACTCCTCTTACTCACTGAAAGTTTAAGGACCTGAGATGCTGTCTTTCTTTCCAATACCAATCCTATTAAAATCTTGGTAATTTCAGTAGTTACTTAGGTCTTCCAATCAATATTCAGCTGTTCAATTCCTTCACTTCCTTTCTTTACTACCTTGTCATCTCTTCTTTAGCTAGTTATTCTCAGTGTCACATCCTGAATGTCGGCATTACCCTTAATTATATTCTATCCATGATCTTAATTTTAATGTCTCTACCATCTGACCAACAACTTCTTCCCTTACGCTATTCTACTTTTCCACCCTGACTCTAATAACTTCTAACCTATTAAGACTGCAATCCATTACTTATTGTTTATCACTTTTTCACTGCCTCACCCCCTCATCTGACCACTTTTCTTTTTACCCAACGAATCCCATGCAGTGCCAAAATGACCACCACTTTGCTTTGTCTTCTATGTTATTGCTTCTGTCTTGCTATTTAGAGCATATCAAATATGTCCCAGCTTTAAGGCCCATGCATTTCTCCTCTGACCTCAATGCTTATCTCTACAGTAGACATAGTATGCACCCTTATTCTCATTAGATATCTGCTCAAATGTTTATCTTTTCATAGACTTCTTCTCTGACCACAATATATAGTGCAGAACCTACTTTTCTTCATACTTATTCTCTTTATCCTGGTTTGTAACTTTCCATAGCAAACCACTCATTACCATTTGGATTATTATGCTTATATTAGCATATTGCATATCTGTTTCACTAGAATAAAAATTCTACAGGGGCAGTGACTATTCCACTCCCTGACATATTCCCAGAACCTAGAATAATGCCTGGTCTATAGTGGGTGTTCAAATAATGCCTCAACAAATAGGAGAACAAATGTTCAAGGCCAGCATATCTACGTACAACCACCATTCTCAATAGCACATGGGTAAACTACTCTTGTCTAACTGACAGCTCAGATCACAGGCTCCCAATTGATGTATTCAATTTTATTGTTTAATTAATTTTATCGGTATATTTTAGATGTATGTAATGATAGCATTCATCATAGGAAATTTGTACCGCACATGATTTATCTTGATTCTTTTTCCCCAGTCCCCTTGCCTCCCTTCAATCTCTCTTGCCGTTCTAATTTACAAAAGATTTGCTTGCATTTTTGCATCTTTTCTTATTTTTCTTTTCTTTTCCTTCCTTTCACCCTGCCCCCTCTCTTGTTCCCCTTTCCATTTGAACATTTTCTTCTTATTTCACCATAGCTATTTTACATTTTGGTTCTTATGTACCTTTTTGATTTCTCATACCAGAGAAACAATGCAGTATTTTCACATGTGTGTACAATTTATTTCACTTAAGAGTATGATCTCAAGGTGCATCTATGTACTCAGAAATGTCTCAACATTAGCCTTCTTTATAGCAGAGTAGTACTCCATTATACACAAAAACCACATCTTCTTTATCCTTTCATCTGTTGATGAGCCTTTGGGCTGTTTCCAATATTTAGCTATTACAAACTGTGCCACTATAAACATGGTTTTAATTCTTTGGGGAAGATACCAAGAAGGAGAATTGCTGGGATAAATGATTCTGGTTGTGAGGCTAGAGTTGTTCAGCCTGCGACACTCCAGGTGCCTCCTACCGGCTTCAACTTGGCTCCCTGCACTTCCGTGTTTCCCACAGCTGTGCCTCATCCTGACAGTGAGAGCCACTAGATGGAGCCAACTCATGACTGCCCTGAGTTCAGTTGACCCCTTTCCAAAATGGCAACCAGGCAGTTGCCCTCTCCTGGGGACAGCTGACCCAGACTGGAATGACTTCACTCACCAGCCACCACAGTTCACAGGGCCAATGGCTCTTTTCCACTGGTGTGTTTTTCTCTGTGGAGGCTTCTGGGGTCACCTGTAGTCACTGTGTCACTGAGAGTTCAAGTTGCCCTCTTGTGCCATGTGGCAGGGCTCTGTGAAAAAGTAATTTGTCTCCTCCCTCTTCTGCATTGCGGTCCCTCTCTTTGCTGTCCCTTGGGCTGGATTCTCACTTCAGATCCTTTCTGGATCCTGGTGACCCACTTCCCTCTTCCTGCTCTTCCTCATGTTGTTGATAGCCCAGCATCTGGAATCCAAATCTCAGAGAAGCTGTTTCAACGTGGCTCACTCTCTGCCTTCTTCCTGGATGTCCTTCAATTTTATTTTGCACAAAATCCTAATTATATACTTTTTCTTTTTTACTTAATAGACTAAAACATAATACTAAGACTAGAGAAATGCAACTTATTTTAGAAATGAACTTGTTTTGATTTTATCATAATCCTCAGATTAGAGGACTAGAACAGAACAGAATATTAGAATTAGGGGTGCTGGTTTAACCTAGTGTAACCAATCAATGCACAAACTTTATAATTTCTATACTTTGAAAATTAATATTCTTGAGTATTGCACTTGTTTGCTACTGTCACTTTTCTCCACAACTCTGTATGAACTATGAAAAATGAAATTAAAGCGGACAAAGTCCTGAAATTCCACTTTTATTTCCTTATTGGCAAAGCATTATCAAATCAAGAAAGACATTTTGGTGATGTTCTTTGTTGCAGGAAATGTTTTATTTCATTCCAGCAAAGAAATGAACTAATTTGATGTGATTCTTTTATCCCAGAGAAAGGGCACAACTTCTTTATTTTCAAGGTTGTGCAATTTTTTTCAACTGTAAACCATACTCCTCTATTGAGGCCATAATTATATGCACTTGTCAATCAATCTTAACCTACTACACTATGGTTGTGGCATTTTATCTTAAAAGAGAAGGATTAAAGGCTTTGCATGAAATGAAAGGTACACACAGTCAGGGAAGTAGAATGCATGTCATTAGCTATCTGGGAAGAGAGAAATGGACAGAGACAGATTACCAATATTTGATTTCTCACAGACATTAAAGAAGTATTTAAGGCTACCTACAAAATAATGTTAGGAAATTTGACACTTTGATTCCTATGTTGTTAAAAGAACTCCTTCATCCAGCAACTACGTAAATCAAATTTGAAAAGGATAACATTTTAAAGTAAGATTAAGAAAATAAAAAAAAATCCTATTTTAACATAAGTCCTATGCTGCAACTTCAAGAGAGGAATTTAAACTGTGTTTTCTTCAGATGTATTTTATGTATCCAAATACACTTTTTATGGGTGTTGGGATATCTGGAATTATTTTTGAAATACAATTGCTGCCTTTCCAGTCTCTGATCGGTACTGTGGCAGTTGAGACAAAAAGCAACTTATGAAAGGATGCCAAAAGAACAACCAAGACTAACAGGCTGAAATTATTTTCTAAGAAAAGCAGTTATGATGTGAGGCACCAGTTACATCCAGCATTAAAAATGCTGGAAGGATACTAGTCACAAAGACTACAAACACACGACCATATCTGATGATTTTAGGGTTGCATGCTTGGAAGGAGTGTTGCTGTCTGCAGAAAAATGGAATTACATTTAGAAATGGATAATAATCACTTTTAAATATTTTGGGAAAAGAACTACCTGAGTAACTCTCATGCGATGAATTACATTGAAAGTGTTTGTTACACATTCCAAAAAAACTGAAGATTGTATTTGAAGCTTTTGTTGTCAGAACCAGCAAGGGTTACTTGCTTTGTCTTTTCTGGGTACATTTTCAGTCAACAGCTTCAAAGAGTTGAGGTTTGTGTTTTCTCCATGAGGCACAGAAGCTTGTGCTCAATAAAACCAGTTGTGTACAGCTCCTAGATTTGGCAAATCCAGAGAAAGATGATGAAAATCTTCACCAAAGAGAACAGACAAGGAACTAGAAAAAGTGGCCAATAGACTGATTCCAAGCAGCATTGTGGATGACATAGAAAAATCTTGTACTGTATGTACTCCATGATTCACTGAATAGGAAAGTAGAAAATTTAAAAATAGTACATGGAGTGACTAATCCCTTCATTCTGGGGTGGAATTACATTTTTGATGCCTATGGAGAGTAAGATGGAAATGACTGGTATCAGATACTATTGTTCTTAGTGATGTTTAAAATAGGTTAAAAGAATATATTGTTCTTCATATGTGTTGCATTTCCGTTTCAGACAAGCTGGCGAGAGCAGTGCTCACGTTGCTTCAGTAATGAATGAATGTGGTCTATGTACACTTTTGCCAGCCTAATCAGAATTTTATATTTTAGCTGCAATGTTCTTACTTCTACTTTCTAGTCCTAAAGTCTTGATGCTACTTAAAATCTATAATAGAAGAAAATTATTTTAACTCATCTATCAAGTTAATTTTATTCACCAAATATTTACAGATCTGAGGGATAATTTTCAGCAAAATATTACCGGCACACATAAAACAGAGTTTAGTTTTAAAATTGTTTGTTGTTGTATAGCTCCTGTCACATACTCTTAGTCTTATACCATTAATGTGCTCTTTAAAAGTATTGTAGGAATAGGCTGCCAGCTTGAAGAAGCTCTGTACGAGGTGTTAATTAAGGTGTTTCTGAAAGCACATCAAAAGTTGTTATCAAAGAACAAGAATTTGGAAAGTGCTTTTTTTAAATCTTATAAAAATTCCTAGGTATCACCACCACATGTGTTTGCATTTATTTTCAGAAATTTGATGCTTGACTTTTACCTCGATCCTTATACCTCTGTACATCACATGCAGGAATCATTGAAGTGGTAGTAAATGTGCTTCTATGGAAGCTGAGTGACTTCACTTCTATTTTAGTTTGTCTTAAAACATTACTTTGAGTTAGTTGGGTTAATCATTCTCTTTTAGCTTCCTTTTCTTTGCCAGAAATAAAAGGGGACATATTTTTTTCATTATTTAGAAGTATATAATTTACATACCGTAAAATTAATTTTAGACCAGTGGGTACACCTTAACATGTGTGTACATTATAAAATATTGGAGAAGGGCATTAACACTTCCTCAAAATAGAAAGATATAATGTTTATAGAATGGAAGACCATATTTTTAGAATGTCTGTTCTCCATAAATTGATCTAGTCACTCAATGAAACGACATTTTAACAGACATATTGCAGAAATTGACAGGGTCTACAATACTTTTATAAAGAGTTCTACATGTTATAATGGAAAAATGCAAGAAAAACATTTGGCAGAATTTAACTCCCACTTATAGCAAAAAACAAAAAATTAAAAATAGCTACAGAAAATAAAGAAAATAGTGTGTCCTAACAACAGTAGTAACTATTATAACTAATGGGAAAATGTTGAACACTTACCTCATACCAAATACAAACATTAACTTAAAAATGGACCAAGATGTAAATATAACAGATTAAAAAGAAAATGTAGGAGAAAGTATTTGCAACTGTAGAGTGGGCAGATTTCTTATATATAAACCAGAAGCCTGTGCTATAAAAAAATGAGATAAATTTAATTTTTAAATTTAAAAATAAGTGTTATGGTTTGTGTCTTGATGTCCCCCTTAAAGCCTCATGCACTCATAGTGGCATGGTTCTAGAGTTTGTGACTGATTCATGGCCCAATGCTGAAATTATGAGCATCAGTGCTGCACACACCCTAGGGTGGGTAGCCTGCATACAATACAAGGGACAGAAAGAGTCTTCACTTGCCTCTCCCCTTTTACTCTTGTTGCTTTTGCTGCCTTCCACCTCCATGCCCTCTGCCTTGGAGCTAGCTTGGAGCCAGCTTATTATGGACTGAAATCTCCACAAACTGTGAGCTAAACAAACCTTTCCTTCCTTCATTTTGGGCATCAGGTATTTTGTCTCAGCAACAAGAGAAAAGTAACCAACAAGATAATTTTAATTTTTATCAAAAGTTGAAAAGCTTATGGTCTGAAAAAAAATCATTAAAAATGAAAAAGTAGGACTGGGGATTTAGTTCAGCAGCATAAGCACCTGCCTGGCAAGTGCAAGGTTGTGAGTTTGATCTCCGGTACAAAAAAAAAAAAAGAAAAGAAAAAGTAAGGTATATAAAAGGAAAATATTAGGTATACTTATATTTTTAGAAAGAAATTGTGTCTAGAATATAAAAAAGACTGGTATGACTTAATAATAAGCACAAAAACCTAACTGCAAAGTAGACAAAAGTTTTGAGCAGGCCCTTCACAAGGTAAATATTCAAATGACCATTTCACATAAGAAATGATACTCAAGTAGAAGCAATTAGTTATCATTGAATAAATTAAAACTACAACTAGATATTACTGTACACCAGCCAAAATGGTTGAAATGTTAAAAATTGACTATCCCGTATGTTGGGGAAAATGTGGAGAACTGGAGGTAAGATAACATTACTACTTGGAATAAGAATGCTAGTCACCTTATGAAACTGTAACTTCATTAGGTTAAACATATACTTAGTATAAGACCTAGTCATTCAAATCTTAAGTGTTTACCCAAGCCTGCATAAATTCCTATACCCATGTGTTTATAGCACCTTAATTTAGAAGTACATCAAAGTGGAAACAACTCAGATTAAGTTTCACTAATATTCAATTAGAAACAGTGTTATAATTTTCTTTGCAATTTTTCCATGTTTCCAAATATTTGCACGTTTTCTTGATATTATCTGTAGTGTTGATTTATAATGAAATTCCAAAATGGTAAGAGAACATCCTTTGTATCATTGCTGTCTTTTCCAATTTATTCTGTCTTGGTGAATGTCACTTGTATACTTATAAAACTGGTGAATTTTTGCCTACTAATTTCCTAATGTGGGTCAACTCTAGACCTGTTTTTGGTTGATATTTTTCTTTTAGTTCATGGTAATATTGTCTTGTTTCTTTTCATGACCTGTACTGATTGATTAGTCAACACCATAGATAATAACTTTAGAGACTTGTTGTTTTCGTCCATCTCTCTCTGTCAAGCACTGCATTTTGTTTTCATAGGGAGTTAAGTTGTTGGTAAATAACTTGCTCTAAGGGAGGCTTGGTTTGGGGCTTTTCTAGATGGATCTATTTGACTTTTGCCTTTAGTACAAGGAAATATCCTTTAGTCCTGGGGCGTGATCTTCTCTCGTAGGTAGCAGTCTTCCTAAGATTTCAACGTGTGCCTCAAAGTCTTGATCAAGCCTTCCTAACTCCAAGTCCCTGCTTCCATATCCCCACAGGCAGGCAGCTTCTGAAAGCACTATAAGCTTTTTCAGCTTTCAGGTATTATTCTCCATAGACCTCTTAGAATTTATTTCTGGGCCTGTGCAATTGAAGAGTTGGCCAAGTATTATAATAGAATTTGTCCCTCAATTTTTAAAATCTTTCTTGTATCACAAGTTCTTTTTTCCCTCCTTTATTGCCTAATGTTCCAGAAGACTTCGACTCCAACTCTCGCTACTTTTAGCCAAGGAAACTACCATGTCCTGAAGAAGTTTTCACCTACATAAGCAGATCTGGGGACTTGCATGGTGAGTGGTGGTGGAGGAACCGACAAATATGTGTATTATTATATTTCTTTTGCTTCAAGTGTACTTACCCACTAGTTAATAATACTTAGTTTCCAAAACTTTCTAACAGCATTATAAATTGTGCATTATATTTTGTGTAGCAGTATAAATTGTTTTACAATATTTTGTGTAGCATTATAAATTATTATTGATAGGAGGGTTTTCTGATGCAAACTCTCTTGGCGTTACCTATAGCTGAAATACCTATAGCTATTACCTAATATTTTTGTTATGGTGTTTTGCATGAAATTTTACTATTGTCTCAGAATTGTCTGTAAAGTCCCTAGAATAGATGGCAGTGTATGTTAAATTATCTTTGCATGTGTCCTAATGTGGGTAGCAGCACTCCTAAATCAAGGAAGAAAATTTCAAGAGAAATTTCAATGTGTTCAAATGTCAAACTGAAAGTGACTTCCTGCAGGTTGTCATTCTTTGGTTGGATATATCCTTAGGAAATACAACTGCTGATATATCTCTGAACTGCACATGAAAAGAAATAGAACTGAGAAAGTAGTGCTTAGAGAAAAATATAACAGGTCAAAATTTGTGCCCTGCTGATTTTGATTTAATATACTGGGCACATCATACACATTGACTCTGAAAACCTATGTGGAAATGAAATACTCAATAGTCTCAGACAAGAGAAGGCTTGTTTAAAACAGAATTCTATAGTGGATGCTGCAATGTAGATATTCAAATAATCAGCCCATTCAATTGAACTATAAGTGCATATATTATGTATTTCCTTATAATGTAGTCAAAGTACATGTTCTTTAAAAATTGATTTTTATAGATATCATCACTTATTTCCCATCTGCTGTCAAATTACTAGCTGCCTTCTTTAAATAAAGCAATATTATTCTTAGATTCTTTTTCTTCCCTCTGGTCTCTCCCATACTTACCCCATACAAAGATGAAGTTCATAAATTCAACCGTACATTGAAATTAGGCAGAAACAGGGATCAATATAAACAAAAGAGCTGTGCTTCACTCTAAAAAATGTGAAAATGTTGAGAGTTTTAAAAAATCATTCATTGTG
Organism: Cuniculus paca; assembly: GCA_004365215.1. NCBI lineage: Eukaryota > Metazoa > Chordata > Mammalia > Rodentia > Cuniculidae > Cuniculus > Cuniculus paca. Next base: position 18 of record RJWT010052898.1, on the reverse strand, counting down.
AGAGGGTCCTAGATATGT
>RJWT010052897.1:0-10496 GCA_004365215.1 Cuniculus paca | reverse complement strand
TAGGATATTAAACACTGATAAATAAGGAATGAACAATGAAAATGGTAAAGCAGAGTTAGAATATGGGAAAAAAGACTTAGGGATTGTGTGAAAATTGTAAGTATTTGGCACAGTATAATCAATGTAAAGGTGATAGTTTTTTAGAGAGAACATTTGAGCCAAAGGAAACAGCCAGATCCAAACCTACTTGGGGTGTAGTTGTGACTGGAGCAGATTGAGCAATTGAAAGAGTTCAGATAGGTAGGAGGAAAGGAAGGAAGGACCACACAAGCACTTTCAGAGTCATTGCAAGGCTCTGGCAGGATGGGAGGACACAGGAGACAGGGAAAAGGCAGATTAGATGTTAGCAGAATTGCACTAATGGTAGTATTGAGGCTAAGCTGAAAGGAGCAAGATGAAATTTACAGCAGACATGAGGGCTCTGTGGCAGTGATATAGACAACAAAGAAAACTGCTCAGAAACCTGTGGTCACAGGGAAGGTTGGTTTCCTGGAGTGATTGGGAATATTTTTGAAACATTGTTGCAAGATATGAAAAATGAATATGGACCATGATAAGATGACAGGAATATTGCACAGAATTTGAGCTGAGCTACCTAAGAATAGAATTGCTATCCAAAAAGATGCATGAACAAAATGCTGTAAATTGCTGCATTGCAGGAGCAAGTAGGAAGTAACCAAAACCATGTTCACATTGATCTATTTTCTTAAAATTTTTAAATGTTAAACATAAGGAATTCTAACTGATACAGAAACATTTATATGCTTCATGATTAACACATATAATAGAAAATACATAGAGCAGTTAAAGCAATCAAAGCAGCAACGAAAGCAGAAGCCCTAAGATTTCACCCTAATAAATACTGAGACAATATATATTTTAAGACTCCAAAGATACATAAATCCTCTTTTTAAATTTCAAGTATCATCAATGAAATTATTTCTCCTTTCAATGATTAACAAGTGAGAGTGTTTTCTCATGATTGTTTGGTTTAAGAGCTTATGAAATTCCTGAATTAGATGCCACATAAAGAGATTTTCACTATGATTGGCTCCAGTTTATTCAAATAACTACAGGAAAAAGTTGGAATTTCTTGGCTATAAATTGTTAATTAAAACTCTTAAAGTTTTATATTCTAATCTAGAAATTCTGATCTTGATATGACAAATCAATATAAATGAACATATTCTCTCTTAAAGGCAAGAATAGCTGTTACTCTATGTCCTCATTTTGTAAAGGATATATGCTTTAGCTCAGAGAAGTTGAGGGATTTTATGTAAACCTACTTAAAACAACACTTCAGAATAAAAATTTTAAAGTAAATTCAAAAGGCTTGTTTGCAAAAGGAATACAGATCGACCTGAAATGATTTCTAAGCATGGCAATAGAATATCATAGAAAACTGAAATTCCCAAAGATTTTGTTATAAGATTATGTTTAACAGAGCTAATTTATAATTGGAATTGAGACATCTGGAAAACACCATCTTAGTAAAGAGGAAAAGAAAAGCTCTGAGAATCACAAAAATTCCAATAGAATAACTAGAAACACAGAGAGACTGGAAAAACTAGACAATGCAGAGAAAAAAACAAAAAAGCAGTCTGAAACATTAACCCAGGCTCCAAGGGAGGGGGACTTTACTAGCAAACACAAGTTAAGTCCAGTGAGGGTGGCAGGCCCCCCGGGGATAAACAATGGACTGGCATCTCCAGCCCCAATGAAATTTCATAGTAATTATAAGCTACAAGTACAGGATTTTACTTTAAAAGAGACTCCTTTCATGTGGAAGGCTACATTTGGGGCAGAAATCCACTGCAGCACCTGTCATATTTGGAAATACTAATCAGAGCCATTTTGGGGAGGAGTTAACTGTTTAAGACTCAGCTTGTCCAGGAATCAGAACTCACAGACAACTACACTTCAAGGTTCCTGGGCTCACCCTACTGGAGTGACTACATGGGGCACACAAGACAGTCTTGTATGGGGCAGACCAATCACACACCCCCTAAGAAGTTTAAGTAGTATTGACCTCAAACTAGGAAGGACATGGTGGTCTTGGCCTCTATGGTGAGAAGAGAAGCTGGTGACATATGGCGTTCTGAGGGGGCTTGACTTGAAATAGTAAATTAAGTCCAGTGGACTGCTTGACTCCCTTCAGTGCCTACTTCTACCATATGTTGTGGTCTGTTTGATTTCTCCACCTGCTCACATGATCAGGGATATACCTGGGCTCGGACCATTGCTCAGGGTATATGGACAGAGAGACCTCTGGAGCAAATGAGGCACCTCCAAAGCCCATTGACTGTAAAGCTAGATGAAAAAATCAGTGACTTGGGTGCAGAGAAAAGTAAAAACACTGACAGCCGCAGGTTTGGACACAACCCTAAGGCAGACCACACATCATGGACTGATCTGCCAAGAAGAAAAGGTGGAGCAGGTCTCAGCATTCAAACAGCAGAAGTGGGTGTGGAAATCAAAGGCCCTAGTTATGACTCACTATTCCTTCCCCATATCTGGTGGATTCCAATACAGAAACTAAAAAAAAAAAAAATTCATCCTACCATGGGGAAGAGTTTAGACTCAATTCTTCTTTTTCTTTGTTTTTTAGGGTTGTTTGTTTTTCTTTTGCTCTTTGTTTTATTCTTTTTTCTTATTTTGTTTTCCTTTTTCTTGTTTTTTTGGTTACTTTTCCTTGTTCTATTATCTTTCTTTTATTTTTTATTTTTATTTATTTTTGTACCAGGGATCGAACTCATGACCTTACGCTTGTCAGTCAGGTGCTTAGGCCACAGAGCTAAATCCCTGGCCCTTCTTTAATTTTTTTAATTGGATTATTTGTCTCACTTCCTTCCTCTTTTCTTTCTTGTTTAAATTATAATTCTTTTATTTTTCCCCTTCTCTACCTCCTCCATTTTTATTATCACTACAGTTAACCTTTATGAAATTTTAGCTATTTAGTTGACTCCATGCTACTATTGCAGAATTCTATTGTTAATGGTGATAAAATTGTTGCACTTAGTAAATATTTATTTTTTTATCAATATTTGGCTTGTCTTTGTGTCTGTATAATTCTTGCAAATCTCTTAAAATGTTAAGAGAGATACAATTGTAGTTTTTATTTGTTCTTATTCTAGGTCAATGTCTAGTTTGTCTTTATTATTATTGCTGATTTCTTTGCTACTGCTAATGATAGCTAGTTGCTTCTTTTAATAGGTATTTATTATATGCCAATATGTGGTTTGTCTTCATGTTATTAGCATTTCTGTGGTTAACTTTCCCCTTTTTGAATGATGTTAGGGATCAAGGCCCTGGATGAAGATTAGACACTAAGAGGACACTCAAATATTATGCCAAGTAGGTTGAAGAGAATGTAAATACCAAAACAAACAAACCCAAGGATACATCATGGGGTGACAGATTCTAACTTAAAAGATATCCACAGAAATTACAGAAGTTTTCTACCTAACTGATCTTCAGTCTGCAACACAAAACCAATAGGAATATAAGAAGTTAAGGCAATAAGATGTCTCCAAAAACCTTTATCTCCCCCAAAACTGATCTTATGAACACTGAAGTCAAGAAAGTTACAGAAAACTCAAAAAACAAATGGTTAAAATGTTTGAAGAGCTCAGATAAAAAAATATAAGCAATTTCATAAGATCTTTAGTGAGCTTAGAGTAGATTTTATCGACTGGATAAAGGATAGTACTAATAAAATGTTTGATTAGCTTAAATAAGAAGCAAACAGTAACTGAGTTAAGCCAATTCAAGATATGAATGATCAGTTTCATAAAGAATTAGAAATTATGAAAAGAAAGCAAGCAGAAATATGAGATATAAAAAATTAAGTGGGAAATATGACTAGCAGATCCAATCAGTATGAGGACAGAATGTCAGAAATTGAAGATAAGGTAAATATAGTAGATCATAAGCTCAGTGATGCCCTAAAAATGACATGACAACATGCAAACTTGATTACAACTACTAGATGACTCAAAAATAACAACTTTAGAATTATAGGAATAAAGGAAAAATTAAAAGATAACTCAAAAGATATTAAATATTGATTTGCTGGAATTATAGCAGAAAACTTTCCAAATCTAAGGAAAGAATTAAATATGCAACTACAGTAGGCATGTAGAACCTCAAATAGCCATGGTCATCAAAGAATTTCTTTATGAAACAGCATAATCAAAATTCTAGATATTCAACAAAAGGAAGAATACTAAAAGGTATCAGAGAAAAATGGCAAGTCATCAATAAAAGTAAGCCTAATACAATAACAGTAGATGTCCCAGCACAAATCTTAAAGGCCAGGAGAGCTTAGAGAAAACTTTCAGAGCCCCCAAACAACTGCCAACCAAGATTAATATATTCTGCAAAATTCAGCTTCAAAATTGACAGAGAAGAAAGAATTTTCATGACAAAGAAACCCTGAAGAAAAACATGACCTCTGAAGGAGCATTGTGGAAAATATTAAGGTAAACCTAGACAGAGAAGGGAAGGCCATCAGTGCCAACCATCCGAGTGGAAAGTGTATGTCTAACTGGAAGAATAGTTAAAAGGAGGGAAAAAAATAAAGGAATCAGCACTGAAAAAACAGGATTTAGTGAACACCTCATAATAATAATACTCAATGTCAGTTATCTTAATTCCCTAATTGTAAGATACAGACTGGCATATTGGATCAAAAATCAATGCCGAACTACATGTGTATACAAGAGACACACCTCACCCATAAGAAAACACACAGACTGAAAGTCAAAGGTTGTAAATAATATTCCATGCAACAGGAGGCTGAAAGCAAGTGAGAGTAGCAATCCTATTGCAGACAAAGTGGACTTCAAGTCAAAACTGATCAAAAGAAACAAAAAAGGTCATTACAAATCAACAGAAATAAAAGTTGTAAATTTATATTCATCCAAAGCTGGTGCCCCAATTTCCTAAAACATAAACGATCAGGTAAACATCAACATGATTATAGTGGGGAACTTCAAAACAAAATGCAACCATATATTGCCTATAGTGGGCACAGCTCATCCCAAAACAAACTCACAGGCTTAAAATAGAAAGATGGAAAATTATACTCCATGCATTACAGCCTGAAAGCAAACAGCAGTGCCTATCTGACTTTCATATATAGCATTCTGTAAGCCAAAGCAGTTCAGAACAGACATGGCCATTACATACTGGTAAAGGGAACAATTCAACAGGAAAAGTGAACAATTATAAATATTTACACATTAAATATTGGTGTGCCCAACTTCATAAAGCAAAAAATACTGGACACAAAAAGATAGACACCAATATATTCACAGTGTGGAGACTTCAGTACCTCACCCTCACAATAGATCAACTAAATAAAAAATCAACAAAGAAATACCAGAGCTAAATCACATCATTTATTAAAAGGACCTAACTGATATTTACAAAGTATAGCATCCAACAACAAGAAATATTGTTTTCAGGAGCACATAGAACTTTTTCCAAAATTGTCCATATCTTAGGGTATAATACAAACTTAAGTAAATGCAAGAGAATTTAAATAATCCTCTGAATATTGTCAGATTATATTAGAGTGAAACTAGAAATCGATGGCCAAAGAAACCACAGAAATTACACAAATACATGGAGATTAAATAATATATTATTGAATAATCAGTGGTTCACAGAAGAAATCAGGGAAGAAATTAAAAGTTTCCTAAAGTCAAATGGCAATGGAAGCACAATATATCAAAACCAATGGAACACAATGAAAGCAATCCTGAGAGAGAAGTTTATAGGTGTGAATGCATACATGAAAAGAACAGTGATCTCAAATAAATGAATTAAAAGCGCATCTCAAGATCCTAGAAAAACAAGAACAATCCAAATACAAAACTATAGAAATAAAGAAATGGTAAAGATCAGAATGGAAATAAACAAAATAGAGACTAAAAACACAATATGTAGGATAAATGACTCAGAGCTGGTTCTTTGAAAGGAAAAATAAGATTGATACACCCTTGGCCAAATGTACAAAAAGAAAGCAAAAACCATAACAACAAATGAAAGAGATGAAAAAAGGAAAAATCACAGTTGACACCACTGACATCTAAAGAATTATAAGAAAATATTTCAAGAACTCATATTCCAATAAATCCAAGAACTTAGAAGAAATGGAAAAAATTTTGTAGACACATCTAAATTGGCAAGATTGAACTAAGGATATACAAATATCCTGAATAAACCAATAACAAACAATGAAATACAGGAAGTAATAAAAACCTACCAAATAAGTAAAGTTCAGGACCTGATGGATTCACCACAGAATTCACTAGAATTCAGAAAAGATCAAAGCCAATACGCCTCAAACTCTTTCATGAAATTAAAAGGGAAGTAGCACTGCCAAAGTCATTCCTGAAACCTAGTGTCACCCTGGTACTGAACCTCACAAAGACTTAACAAGAGACAGACAGACAGACAGACAGAAAAACAGAGAGAGACAGAGGCAGAGAAAGAGACAGAGAGAGAGTGAGAGAGAGAGAGAGAGAGGAAAAACTATAAGCCAATCTCTTTAATGAACATAGATGCAAAAATTCTTAATAAGATACTGACAAACAGAATGCAACAAATCAGAAAAAGATCATACATCCCATGTTGGCTTTATCCCAGGGATGCAATGATAGCTTCATATATATATATAAATCAATAAGTGTAATTCATCACATGCACAGAAGCAAGGAAAAAAATGACATGACCATCTCAACAAATACAGAAAAAGTCTTTGACAATATTCACATTCACTCATATTAAAAAAATGATAATACATCTAAAACACTTTTCTAAAACTAATAAAAGCTATTTATGACAAACCTAATGCCAGCATCACACTAAATGGGGAAAACTTGAAAGCATTTCCCCTAAAATTAGGAACAAGACAAGGATGTTCACTCTTACTACTTCTGTCCAATACAGAACTCAAAAGTTTAACCAGAGAAATTAGACAAGAGAAAGAAACAAAAAGACACTTATAGGAAAAGAAGTCAAACCACCCTTATTTGCAGATGATATGATCATTTATATACAAAACCCAAGATGTTCCACCAAAATACTCCTGGAACTGATAAACAAATTCAGCAAGTAATATGAAATAAATTAATAAACAAAAATCAACAGTACTCCTATATACCACCATTGACCCAAGAAAGATCAGGAAAATAAACCCATTCTCAATGGCTTAAAAAAATAACAAATATCTAGGAATTAACCTAACCACAGAAATGAAAGATATCTAAAATGAAAGCTATGGTACTATGAAAAAAAAGATGAAAAAGGGCCTCTGAAATTGAAAAGGCATCCCCTGCTCCTGGATAGACAGAACAAATACTGTTGAAATGGCCATATTACCAAAAATGATATATAGATTTTAATATAATGCCAATTAAAATACCAACATTATTACATTATTCATCACCAACTAGAAAAAAACACTTTCAAAATTTATATGGAACCAGGAGAGTTCTAGAAAAGCAAAAGTAATCCAAGAAGAGCAATGACAAGGCTGTACAATCCCAGACTTCAAGTTATACTAAGAAGCTACAGTGATAGCACAAAAACAGAAGTGTTGATCAGTGGAACAGAATTAAGTTTGTAGAAACAGCCCCAGGCACTTTCAGATATCTGGTCTTTCACAAAGAAGCAAAAAACATAAACTGTGGGAAAGATACCCTTTTTAACAGTTGTGCTGGTAAAACTGGTTATCTACATGCAGAAGAATGAATCTAGATCCATGTATCTCATTCTGCACTATAATGAAATCAAAATAGATTAAATTAAATAAATTCTTTCATACATAAAAGAAGAAACACTGATTCTGCTGAAAGAAAAATTGGTACAATTCTTGAAGACATAGGCATATTGTCAAGGACTTTCTAACAGAATGCCAATTGCACAAGATAACACTTACAATCAAATGGGACTGTATTGAATTAAAAATCTTCTGCACAGCAAAGGGGACTATCAACAGAGTGAAGAGACAACTTAAAGAGTGGAAAAAATTTTTGCCAGCTACTTTTTAAACAGAGGACTAATATTAGAATGTACAAAGAAGTAAAAAAAATTAGGTCTTCAAATAAAAGACCCAAGTAAAAAAATTGAAATAAGAAGATATTCATCAAAAGAAGAAGCATGAATGACCAGTGAGTATATAAAAAAGAGCTCAGCACCTTTGGTCAATAGAGGAATGTAAATGAAAACAAATGCAAATCAAGATTCCATCTTACTACAGAAAGAATAGCTATCATTAAAAACTAAAAATAAGTAAATAAATAAATAATGCTGGCAAGGATGTGGAGAAAAGATCTTTTCTCCATTGTTAATGGGAATTTAAACTACAGCAACTAGTATGTAAATTAGTATGAAGATTCCTCAGTAAACTAAAAGTAAAAATTCTTTTGGAGCCAGGTATACCTCCTGCAGGTATCTGCCCAAAAAAGTCAAAGATAGCATATATAATGATACTTACAGCAAACTCATATTTCTAGCAGTACAACTCTTAATAGCTAAATCTTGGAATCAGCCTACATGCCCTTCAATAGGTAAATGGATAAAGAATATGTGGTATATATACCTAGGGGCATACTACTTTTCCTTTAATAAGGATAAATTTTAGTCATTCCATAAAAGGGATACACCTTGGTATCATAACTCTAAGTGGAATAAATTAGACATGGGAGGTTAAATATCATATGGATTGTCTTAAATGAGAAACTCAAAGTATAAATAATTAAGGAACAAAATAAAAGAATAGTTTGTAAGAAACACAGAGATAGACTTTGTGGAGATGGGAAGGCTATCTGGGAATGGAAATAATAGGAGAGGGAATATTTCAAAAGGATCAGGATATGATATGTATATATATCAATTCCCCATGATGAATGTATTTATGTATTACAAACATACACTAATAAAAAGGGAAGGGAAATTGACGAGTTGAAAATAAAACAGTTTAAAGAAAATGTTTTGCTCATTACAGGATAATTATGCCAATATAAGTATGTACTTTTAATGCTATATGAACATTATGAAGAAATCACAAATACAATATTTTTATGCATACACACACATGCACACACAAATAGCAGGTCAAAGTACTGTATTTTTAGAAGCACTAATGCAAATTCCCATGAATATGTGGTATTTAAACATCTTGATCCAACTTCTCACTTTAAAATGACTTAAAACTTTTTATGCAATTTCTAGGAAAACATGGTATATTTTATATCTCTTTGTAAAGCCATTTATATATGAAGTCTTCCTTTGTCATAAATCCAGTATTTCCAAACCCACTAAATACTTGTTTCCCAATTAAACCTGCTGGATCATTGCCAACCTTGATTTCCTAGCAGTAAATATATACTTTTAAATTTTTCACTATGAATTGAAGATTAGAGAAACTTTAATACCAAGTAGTATCAATTTTTGTTTCAACTGTAATATGCATTGAGAGAATCTGCTTTATCTGTTATCTTAATTACTTTTCTATCATTGCTGGGACAAAATATCCAATACCCAAAATGAAGGATGGAAAAGTTTATTTAGCTCACTGTTTGTGGAGGTTTCAGTCCATAATCAGCTGGCTCCAAGGCAGGGTGGCACATAGCAGAGGGCAGCCAGCAAAAGCAGCCAGAGCACAAAGCAGGGGAGAGCAAGCCTCTTTTCCTCCCTTATATTGTGCATAGGCTACCCCCTCTCCAGAACAGGTGTAGCACTCACAAAATCTCCTTGCCCTTCTCTTGCACAGGATGAGGATATTTACAACATAAGAACCCTGGCTTCCTGCTGAGTGTCTCAGTTAAACTTCTAAACTTCTCAAGTTGGCACAATGTCTCAACCATAATTTCTGTGTAATGTCAGATCTTTTCACGATGGGAGTTACCATAATTACAGTGGTGCATCAGTTCATGAATTTAACTCATTCCATAATCCTTGGAAAAATGGCCACGCTCACATTTATGCGGGGAAAACAGCTAGGGTCCTGTTTATCACCCAATGTAGAGTGTGAAAGGGAGCAGAATTTTGCCAAATGCTTCTGTTTGTGAACCCAATTATTCACAAAAAACAGAAGTATTTGTGAACTGAGGTATTACTTTATTTGTTTTTAGGCAGGGGGGAATAGAAAATATACGTGCATGTGGTTGTAGATACATGTATGTATGTGTATAGAGACATATACTTTTTTTATTATTTCTTTAAGACCTGTCAAATCAAAGAAATAAATTTTCATGTGTTGTAAATATTTCCTAATTCATTATTCATTGTTTAACTTACATTTTTTCTAGTATGTCACTTTACATTATATATACATGCATATATGCAGGTATTATATATGTATGTATATATGGATGGATGGATGGATATATATGTATATATATGGAAACAAAAAGTATATAGATTTAGATTTGTAAAAAATACTTTGTATACATTTATTTCACTGAGTGTAGCTTTTATTATAT
>RJWT010052896.1:0-10511 GCA_004365215.1 Cuniculus paca | reverse complement strand
TAATCCTTTGGTTCAAGTGCCTTGGAATGGATCACCCTCCGTCCCACTGTCTGAGAGTCCGGGGGGACCTTTTGGGGAGTTTGGGGCAGAGAGGGGGAAAGCACTTGGAACAGGGCTTGCAGGCCTTGGCTCTCCTCTTAGCCCACCCCTTCCAGTGACCTGGACAGGCGGAACATCCCTGGTCCCTCCCCATCAACTCATGTGAGGCTCCTACTCTGTGCCACATGCAGCCTCAGCAGCCTGGCATTTGACAAGTACGATAGTGTCTCAGTCCCCATCTACCAGGCCTGTGTGTCACCTCCCAGGCCTCCCTGCAAGAGCCACAGGGAAAAACATATGGAAAGAGCTCTGCACTGAATCAAAGCAGCATTTTCTTCTGACACCCCAGGAGTCCATGCCTTTGCAGGACTGCTGAAGCACTGGGCCTCTCTGTGAAAGTCACAAATGCCACATGCAGGAGACACTGCAGGGGCAGGCGGGGCACAGGGGACTCCAGAGAACAGGGCTCTCTGTGTCCATCGTAGTGGTGTCACCAAGGGACCCTGAAATCTTCAGAAATCAAGTTTTATGTTTTCATTGTATTTTGCTCATTTGTTTGTTTTCAAAACGAAGATATGAATATCACCAGAAACATGCCTGAATTCTTTCTTGTCTGGCCTCCCAGAAGGATCAGAGACCTGCTGAACAGAATCCCAGGGACAAACTGTGTGTCTGAGAGGGGACCCTCCTCCACACCCACACTTCTGCCTGTTCATTTCATCGCAGAAAAGGAAAGTTTAGCCTTCCATTTCTGTCTAGCAGAAAAGTAAAAGAAAGAAAAAAAAAATCAGAGCCACGGCGAGGATTTAGAATTCATTTTTTAAAACCATTACAATATCCCAGGCAAGGAGCTGCTCATGCTACCCATTGTGGTGGTGTCTCCAAAGGGCCCAGAAATCAGAAATCAAGTTCCTAGGATATCAATTCCTTAGGGTACAGAATCCTCGTAGGCACTCCTACCCCGCACAACGCGGCTCGGTGTCCTTGCCTGCTTTTCCGCTTACGCTAGCTGCTCCCTCCGTGCCCCTGGCCCTTCTTCCCCATCTGCTCTCATCCATCCTTTGATACAACTTGCAGGGCTGCTGGCCTCCTCATGATCCTGATTATTCCGCGGTATCTACTTCCCCTAAAATGGAAGCTCAGCATCAACAACAGAGTTTAAATTGAGACTCAAACCTAGGAAGCAAAGCTTGCTGTGCTTTTAACCAAGAGGAAAATAACATGTAGCAGTGCATCTTCGTAGTAAAGATGATGAGGAATATACAATATGCCCAGTAAATGAACCTCCTCCTCCTCCTCCTGTTTTTAAACCACTCTTGCAAAACCAGCCTCACCCCCTCGTCTCCCCTCATGCCTTATGAATCCTGTTTCTGGCAAAAAAAGAAAAAAAAATAATCATTTGGGTTTTATTATTCTGGCATCTGGTGGGAGTCTGTGACAGTGTTACTGTAGCTGCACTTCTTCCGTTTTAATACCAGCCTATTTTAATAATACAGTGTACCTTTCGGTATTGTTGAAACGTTACATTATTCAACACATCCAATAGGAATGGGAAGGGCCTCGTGTAATTTATGTGTCCTCTGCGCTGTGTTTAAAGCTCCCAAAGTGGAAGGTGTAATTTGAGAAGTGATTTTCCCCAAGGTCACAGAGACAGTCTCTGGAGAAGAGGCTGATGTGATCTGCCCCAAGCTCGGGCTGGAGGCCCAGAACTCCCGGCCATGAGGCTGGGAGAGGCAGCTGGTGAGGGGGCTCTGGACACAAACCAGTCATGCCCTCCGAATATAAGAGCCCTGGTCCGGCTGTGGCTCACCAGGCCCCTAGGTGTCAAGCAGCTCTTGTTGACACGGGGCTGTCCCACTCATCCACACCTCCCCTCCCTGCACCAGGCCAGGGTCCCACCTCTGCACTCAAGGACCAAGACGAGGCACAGCAGATGGGACACTCTGCACATCTAGCTCCTCTTCCTGGCCTTTCCAGAAAGCAACACTGCTGTACGGAGGATAGATGCTGGGGACACAGACAGTGCTGCAGAAACTTGTCCCCAAAGACTTGCAATGGAGAGATGGCAGGCAACCAACCATCCCACACAGGTGGGACAAGAAAAGGCTCCCACAGGATGGCAGCTCCCCAAGGGGGAACCTTGTTTTGCTCCATGCCACACCCAAGGTGCTGGGCACACTGCCTGGTATAAAACAGGTGCTAAAACAATGCGTCTGAGAGAATGAATGAAGTTCTGATGAGCAGAAGCACCAAACTCGTGGTGGGAGGGTGTTACAGCTTCCCAGGTGGTGGACCCTGGAATGAGTCAAACAGAGGAGTGGGGGGCAGGAGAAGAGGCCAGGAGAGGAAGAAGAGACAGCAGATATCGGAGAAGGCGGCTAGGGGGATGTCTTCTAGAGAATGCAAATAGTGGAGCAGGCAGTTTGGAATTGGATGTACCGAAAGATGCAACTGGCCGATGTAAGTCAGGAACCAGATCAAGAAGCACCTTGAATGCCATACCAAGGACTTTTAAAAAGCCATTTGAAGAATTTTAAGCAGGAAATGATGCAGATTTGTGTCTTAGGAAACGTGCTTTGGTGCCAGTGCAGACCTGGTGGACAGCAGAGTAAAAACAAGGCAGGCATCTCAATCAGCAGCCGCAGGTGATCAGATGAGAACTGAGACTTACAGAAGGGCAGGAGGGGACTGATGAATGCTGTCAACAGGACTTGGTGATCCGTCCCATGGGTAGGGGAGTGGAGCAGAAAATAGAAGCTGCCTCTGAGGTTTCTGGTTTGCGCAGATACTAGGTAGGGTGCTGGCTTGTAATAAGGTTGGGGAGGGGCTGGGTTACTCATGATATCAGGAAAGTTCACAGTGGGCTTCAACTGGACCGACAAGGTAGTCGATTATTACATGTAGCCATGGTGCTCTCCTTGACGCCTTTTCTTGCGTTGAAAATGGCATAATACAATGTGTCACGGCTGTGGGCTGAGTTCAGACTGGACATGTTGAACTGGAAGGGCCCGTGGTGGAGGGGCAAAGAGGTGGTTGATAGGGAGCTGTGTGCCAAGTTCTACATGCTAAGGCTTGGGAGAGAGTCTTGTCCACCCCGTGCCTGAGGAGCAGTGTCGGAAGCAGTAGTGTTGTTCAGTGGAGTGCAGGTGCATCAGGTCACTCTGGAGGAAGCCAGCCACCACGTCATGAGGACATCCAAGTTTCCAATGGAAAAGCTGAGAGGACCGGAAGCTAGCAGTCCACACACGTGTAGACCCACCCCCAGTTTGACTTCACATGCCTGCAGCCCTGGTTGACTGATCCTTGACGGAGACCCTGCGAAGCTGCTCCCAGGTTCCTGAATCCCAGAAACTAACAGCTAATAACTGATGGCTGTTTGTGACCCTAAGTTTCGGAGTAGTCTCTCACACAGCAATAGACCACTAACCCAGAGGTCACTGAACACAGCAGGAACTGCAGCTGTGCGCATGGACAAGAAGACCAAGAAGATGCGATCGGAGTCATCAGCATCAGAGGGGATAAGGCCAGATGGGGGTGGATAAGAAAGCTTTGCAAAGAGGAACAAGATCAGGCCTCGAAGGAAGGATGGCAAGGCTAAGAAACACGTAAAACCCAAAGAAGGAGAGAGTCCCCAGCAGCAGGCATGGATGCTGCTGCAAGAGCTCACTAGGACCTGGGCTTCTAGGGGACCAGGTCCCCCAAGTGCATCCCAGGAGAGACCTTCTCACATGCCACCTCTCTGTCTGGCTCCTCTCAGCTCTCAGAGCTCAAGTGGAAATCACATCTTTAAAGGCAGGCTTCCCCTGACTACCCATGCTAAGGCCAACCCCCACCCCTGTTCCCTGGTTGCTCTCTGTCAGCTTCCTGGCACTTGTTGCAAATTATGAGGTTTCATTATGCTTAACTCTGCCGCAATCTGAGAAGGCTGGGGAATCTCTGTTTCATTCACCACTATAAACCTTGGGTTTAATATATCCTAGGTTCTTCGTATTTGCTGGAGGGAGGGAAGGAGGAAGGAAAGGATGAGGAGGGAGGGAGGAAGGGAAAGAAAGAGCAGAGCTCTGAGTTTCACCTAGTGCCCAAGTCAACAGGGGAACAAACCATTTCCCTCCCACCCCCACCACACACATCTCCCTGGAGGTGGGGCTCTTTGGCTGTGGAGGGAAACATAGCTGGGGTGGCAGAGGATGTAGAGAAGGAGAGAAACCCTGGAGGGGGGCCCCATATGCTCGCCTTACACTCAAAGCAGGCCAGAGGCCACAGGACAGGACACCCTGCCAGCGCCTTATGGCCTTCTGGTATCCAGCACATGTGGCCCACCCACACTGTGCCATGCTAGACAGTGCAAACCAGGGAACCGACCACACGCAGGTCCTAAGAGTCCAGAGTCTGGTGGAGCAGTGGGCAGCCAGACAGGGGCAGCACAACATCCAGTCCAAGAGGGGAGACCCAGAGGCTGGTGGTGCTCCACCCCCTCCCCTCCTGTGAGACCTGGGCACAACACACAGCTTCTCCAAGGGCACAGTCGCTTACCTGGGCTCAGGGCCCCTCCTACCACACAGGTGTGATAGCCCACCTTTGTTCCTCACCTGCAAAGCATCTGGCTCATTAAGGATGGGTCCATGTCCCATGACAAACCGGAGATTACAGTACTCCACAGTGCCTGCTACAGAGCAGGACACAGGGCGCTGGGGATGCAGAAGGGGAGGAGAGAGCTGGGATGTGGGAGCAGGGGTCAACAAAGGTGCCATGAGCTGGGGTGAGTGAGCCGCCCTGTACCATGACGAGAAGGCCTGAGCCCTGGTCAGTGAGGAAATTGGTGGCAGAGGCAAGACCTAAAAAACCTGTAGGGCCCACTGAGGAGTCAGCCACATCCTGCCTGCAGGGGCCATCATCAGCCAGAAGCAGGACCAGAGCTTAGCCTAGACCCCACCCCCCAAGCATGGTCCAGGAAGCCCCAATCAGCAGACGCGTGGGAGCCCACGCTGGGGCCGTGGGAGCTGAAGATGATTGGTTTCATCAGATCTAGGAGGCAGGGGGCCCAGGGGAAGGCCGGGAACTTGCTTGCCCAGATCTGCCCAGCAACCATCTCTCAGGCAGGGCATGGAGGGGCAGAGAAGCTGGGGCATATCCTGAGAGGCTCAGGAGAGGTCAGAGGGTCTCAGGGAGATACGGGCCAGGGTTGGGAGGGAGGGGATAAGGTACACAAGGAGGTGGGATGCAGGGGATATGGGGGAAGTGGGGGAGGAAGATACAGGGAGTAGGGGAGAGGCACAGGATGGAGATGTAGGGAGGCAGGAGACGGTACAGGGTGGATAGGGCTGGAATAGATGAAGGACATGGAAAGCAGAGACACCTGGAGACCCTGGCAGGTTATACAGAAGGGAAACAAGAAGGTAGATGCAGGGAGTGGTGGCACAAGGGGTTCCCGGGGAGTTCAAAATGGGGCCTTTTTTGCTTTGGGGTTACAAAAGTCAATGGGCCTGGGTGAAGACTCATTCATTCTTGGCTTCCTCTTGCAGGACCAAGAATGGCCTGCTCCCCCTAGTTCCCCTCTTTTGGGCCTGAGGTCGCCTAGCTTGTCCTGAGACATCATCTGTGCCTGCAGCCTTGGCAATGCCAGCATTCTTAAACGCTCCTATCCTAGATTGTCACCACCCTCTCTGGAACTCCCCTTGTCCAGCCTGGGCATTAGGGAAATGACTCAAGACTGTGGCATGCTTTTATAAAATTATCACTAGCAACAGTGACAACACTTGCTTTACACATACATTCCAAGAGAACTCCCTAGGCAGCCCTGCTCTGGGAGAACTCCAGCCATGGGAAGAAAGCTGTCCAGCTCCCTGTGTGAGTGCCAGGTCTTTGCCCATCCTCCAGCTCCCCCAAGAACAGAAGGCAATGGGGACAGACTGCATCCAGAGGGATCTGAGGCAGACAGTGCACAGACGGATTTCTGGGCAGCCCACGTAATTAAACACACTCCCGTGGGAAAGTGTTATATAACCCTGCTCTTTATACCTGGCCACGGTGATGCCCACCTCTAGCCACCCACTCATCAGCTCAGGTGTTCGCGTGATCTTCAGGTGCACGCTGGACTACCTGACTGTCTTCCTCGGGTCTGGGAACACCTGAGGACATTGTCCGCTGCATGGAAATCTTCCTAGGTGACTTGGGTACACAGGCATGGGGGAGGCAGAAAGCCCAGGAGCTTTCATTGTTCTTTCCTGCCTCAGGACTGGACTCCAGGCAGGCTGTCCCTTGCTCCCTCCCCCAGGAAGTCTTTCAGCCCACACAACACCAGCTAACCCATCGTGAGAGGTCCTGAGCCACCTGCCCCTGCCGTCTCACTTAGCCTTCCCTGACCCCCCAACTCAAAGGATATTCTGGGGAGATGGGAAGGTTCTAAAACTCAATTTAGATGATGGCTAGACAGTTGTGTACATTTGCCAGAACTCATCAGATTATAAGCCCTGTACATTTCATAGTGTGTAAATTACTCTACATTTTCTAATTAAAGACAAACTCGCCTTCTGGGCTGGAAATAGAGAGGAGTCAAAGTGTGTCTCTCAGGCCTCTGAGGCTGCTGAAGGGCTGTGGAGTCTTTCGGTGGGCAAAGGCGAAGCCAGAGCCTAATCAGTATGTCTGGGGAAAGTGACAATCAGCATAATGATGCTGCAGTGTCCCCCACTTGGGGCTGAGATGTGCTTCTACCTGTTTCCACCAGCAGTGGCAGGAGGCCTGCACCATGGTGTGCCACCCAGAGCCTACAGCTTTGCTCACAAGCTGTCATAGTGAGGAGAGGGAAGAAGCATAGGGCAGGACAACACCCTCATGGTAGACCCCCTGCTGGCCACATTGCAGGCAGAACAAGGACTGGGGAACACACATGGCAAGCACTTGAGTAAGGAGTATTGATAGGGTCTCGCTGATGTGCAGTCTTTACAGCAGCCCAGTGGGGTACAGCAGCTCCCTTTTTCTTCAGGAGCCCAATAGCTACCCCAATAGCCACCAAGAGATCCCCATAGTCTGCCAAGACCTCCTAGGTCAATGAAGATGACTGCAGGAGTTTGAAGCCTCTCATCTGGCAGCAATAGGAACCTGAACTGAACTGGCCACTCTGGAAGCAACAGATGCTAGGCAGATGTACACAGGGTTATGGTTAGAACAGCTGTGGATACTGAGGAGCAGAAGGTAGAGGAGAGGAAGGCGATGGGGACTCGTCCTCTTAGAGGGGCTCTCCATTCCCCTCCTGCATCTTCACTGACTGTGGAATCCAGATCAAGGCCCAGCATGAAGGAGGCCTAGTGATCCAAACCCTGACCAACTCAGAGCCTACTTTGTCCTCCAGGATGCCTTCCCGAGGGATCTGGGCCCACCCTGGCATCTGCCTTCCTAGGAATTTCTTTTCCTTCTGAGTCCCTTTGGACAGTATTGTTACAACCCAGCAGATGACTCTTGGCTCATGGAAAATTCCATGAGGTGAGGCAGACCTCTGTGGTGGATTGGTAACTGGTGGTCAACTTGTAATACCAGCTGAACTGAATCGGTGTAGTGCTGAGCATGGATGGCCCACCTGAGGATTGTTGCCAAGGTAAAAAGGAAAACTGGAGATGCAGAGTTTAGAGTTGTAGGTTCTCCTCGATGTGTTGTGTTGTTAGGTGCTACTGGTTCCCCTGTTGCCATAGGTTCTCCTGGAGGAGCTTGTTGAGGTTCTTTCTTGATATGAAGTTGGCTGTTTTCATCATCAGAGGCTCTTGGGGTCTTGTTGTTGCTGAGAATGGCTGTGGTTCACTCTGGGGGAGCTCAGGTCCTTATGCTGAGCATCGTTTCCTGACTCTGGAGCGGAAGACAATGTGCTGCTCAATCTCCTGGAGAAGCTTGTCACGCTGGCTTCCTAATAGGAACTGGGCTGCTCTCATCGTTAGAGGAGCTCAGGACCTCATTGTTGCTGAGGATGGCTGTGGTACTTTTCAGGGGAGCTCTGCTTCTTACTTTGAGTGTTTCTTCCTGGCTCCAGTACAGAACCCTCAGCTTACTGGCAAAGATCCTTCATCCCACGGGCATAGACTTTCTAGCTTCTACCGCTGACCTTTGGGCCTTCCCAGCACAGATACATGAAATAGACTTGCATGAGTCATTATCATTGGCTCTAGGTCTTCAGCTGAACTCATGCAGGACACTGCTATGGGACCCAGGCCCTCAGCTGGATTCCTTGGGTCTTAGTGTATGGGCAGATTTCCTGCACTCCTTGTATTTAACTCTTTGGGTGACTATTAAAAAATAACACTATAAATTATGTGTTATATATTAGATTGTTTTCCTTGCAAACCCCTGACTACAATGGAATTTAGTACCAGAGAAGTGGGATCATTGCTGTGACACTACTTTACCATGTGGTTCAAGAGCCTTTGGGAATGGCTTGTGGGAAGCGTTTGGAAAGGTTCAGAGATGTTGCCTGAAAGAGTAGAGCTGGAACACCTCGGGCTGCTCTGTATGGGAGATACTGGTCAGAGCTCAGAAGACCAGAAAGCTGATAAAAATTCTGCTGGTAAAGACCAGGCTCAGGAGGTTTATGTGGGAAGAAGGACTGCATTGGTTGTTGGAGTACAGATGACATGTGTTATGGCTTGGCCAAAAGTTTGTGTGCATTTTGGTTATGTCCAGAGACTTTGCCTGAGAATGAGATTAAGGGCGGCAGACTAATTAATCCGGCAGAAGAAATTTCAAAGCAGTCGAATATTGGGGTTGTGGCATGGCTATTCTTGGGGGCTTTTATCCAGATTTATGTTGAGAAACAAGATCAAAGAGCCCAGCAGAATGATTTAAAACATTGTGAGTTTGTCCAAAAGGACGCTCCAGAAAGCTGGGGACTGCAAAGGTAGACCTGAGGAGTTCTTGATTGCTGAGAAGGAACAGGAGAATAGAAAAGATGGCTTGAGGGCATCACATGTAGCAGCAACTCTTCACCCTTTGCAGCCTCAAAGCTGTAAAAGTGAAAGACTTTGCTTTGAAGAGAAAGCAGCAGAGCACCATGTTCCAGAACACTATGTTCCAAAATGGTGACAGCCACCAGGTTCCAAAATGGCAGCATCACAGAGAATTTGTTCCTCACAATCAGGTTCAGAGTGCTCAGCAATTCAGGCACTTGACCCCTACAACCAAGAGAGAAGAAAGCCTGGCTACTGCTCCAGCTGGCAGCAGACCTTGGCATCATTCATGTGGTGCTGGTTTTAGGTGCATGCAGAACATAGGAGTTCTGAAGTTAAAAGGGCTCCCACCCAGATTTCAAAAGAAGGTCTGAGAGGCCAGGCAGTGTGCCCCTGAGAGGGCAGTGCATGAAGCTGTGAGTGTGAAGTCAAAAGTGTAGTGGAGACCCCCAAAAGTTTAGAAAACCCAGGAATGTGGATCATCTAAGAAAAGTTGCCAAGATTGAGCAGAGCAGGCCTAAGAGAAAAGCCATGGGAGCTACACCCACCAGAAGTGCCACAGGGGCAGAGTCACACAAACCCTTTGGAGCTAACAGCTTGCCACAGATTGCTTTTGAT
Organism: Cuniculus paca; assembly: GCA_004365215.1. Classification (NCBI taxonomy): domain Eukaryota; kingdom Metazoa; phylum Chordata; class Mammalia; order Rodentia; family Cuniculidae; genus Cuniculus; species Cuniculus paca. The sequence continues at coordinate 927 of RJWT010052896.1, read as the reverse complement.
GTTTCACATAGAACTACAAGATTTAATGTCTGCCCTGCTAGATTTTGGACTTGCTTTGGTCTCAATGCTTTGTATCTTCCTGTTTGTACCTTCTGGAATGGTAATGATTATCTTGTGTTATTCAATGTTGAAAGTGTTTAACTTTGTTTTCATTTGTACAGGGGCTCATGGCCAAAAGTTTGCCTTAGATCTTGGAGACTTGGGACTTGGACTTTTCAGCAATACTGAAACTGTTAAGACTTTGGCAACTCTTGGAGATGGACTAAATGTCTTTTGCATAAAGGATATGTGAGTCTTTGGGGGACCAGGGGCAGAATGTTATGGTTTGTGTCTGGATGTCCTCCCAAAGCCTCATACAGTCATGGCAGTGGGTTTCTAGAATTTATGATTGATTCATGGTTCAATGCTGGGATTATGGGTGTGAGTGCCATACCCAAGTGGGTATGGCCTGCATACAATTAAAGGGACAGAAAGAATCTTCTCTCTCATGCTCCTCTCGTTTTGCTCTTGTTGCTTTTGGTATCTGCTGCCACCATGAACTGTTGTGCCTCTCACACACCACCCTGCCTTGGAGTCAGCTGATTATGGACTGACAACTCCAGAAACTGTGAGCTAAATAAACCTTCCCTTCCTTAATTTTGGGCATCAGCTACTTTGTCTCAAAAATGAGTGAAAAGTAACCAACACCACCTCCCAGGAGCAGCATGGTGTGGCAAAGTAGGGAACACACTTCCAGTTAAGGTTGAGATTACTAGAGCTGCTGACCCCATGCATCAATTCATCCACCCATCCATCCATCCTTTATTAACCCATCCATCTACCCATCCATCCATTAACTCACTCATCCACTCCCCCATTTACTCATCTTTGCAGATACCTATCTACCTACTCATACATCCACTCACCATTCAATCATCCATCTATACA